>JAEIIH010017029.1:0-13936 GCA_018904745.1 Drosophila orosa | reverse complement strand
TATTGCAAATAATGTCAATAAAAAACTATTTAAATAGGCTCGATGATGATCAGTTTTCGTATTTTAATTATTTTGTTTACTCGCGGCAATTAATTGAGTGTGAACCTTATCAGCGCAGACACTTTTTGTTTCGTTCTAATCGGAATAAAACATGAGGTCCAACTGGTGCTGGTTGCCACCTGGGATCTGAATTACTTATTCATTATTATTATTTTTTTGTGAAGACCAATTTCTAGGCGACCCCATTGCCCCTCTTTTCATCCAGATCCTCTAACCTCCAAAAATGGCTAAAGTGCAAAAAGTTCCCGAGTTCTCGTTGAGCTCAGTTCTCTATTCTTGATTCTACAATTTTGTGTTTATTTATACAAATTACAGAAAAGAAATAAAAGGCAGAAACAACTACAACAAACTAACAAAAATTTCCACACATTAAAAAGGTTTTCATAGCTATGAAATCAACTCACGTGAGCGCTGCTGCAGTCGACGTCGCTGTTAGAAATAATAACAAAAAAACAAATAGCGAAAAAAAAGCACAACCGAAATAGTGAAAAATAAAGAAACTGGCAGATAAATCAGAGAGGGAGAGCGAAAGACAGAACCTAAAAACATTGAAATGAACGCTATAGTTGCCGCAGTGCCAAACACAGGCGAAAGAAACAGATACAGATACAGATACGGATACAGATACAGAGCTACACTAGCAGATACATCTACGGATACTCGTACAACCACAACCGTCAGCGTTTTGGTTCCATTGACGTAATAGCCAAGCAGAGAGCACAAAACAAAAATAAAAAACACCGACTTTTGCATGAGTAAATTGAAATGAAGCAAAATAAATAAAAATTGGCCGGCTAGCGATCTCTCAGATACTCGGATACTTCTAAGCGAGAGATACTTGTTCTGAGAGAGAGAGGGAGAGCGAGCGAGCCATGTGAACTTTGAGACGCAGTGGAAAATGCCAAAACTTTGGCGCGAGTGTGAGTGAGAGAGAGAGAGAGGTTAAATGATTAGACGGCAATTAGAGGCATTAGAAAGGGAGGGGGCCATTCAGAGAGCAAGAGAGAGCGGCAAGCAAGCAAGCTTTGGTTTAAGTTTACGTTTAAGCTTAAGCTTCTCAAGTTTATCTCTCCGATTAAAACTTCAATTTGCAAACAAAGTATTGTAATTCGATATTAGTTTATTGAATTATTAAAATACTTAACAAAATTATTAAATTATTAAAAAATAAGTTATATTAATATTAAATTAATTTATAATCGGAATAAATAATAGTAATTTCGATCTTACACGAACTTCTTAAAATAAAATTACCACAAAATGATAGATTTAAGCTTAATTTGTTCCTAAAGCTTATAATTCCCAACTGGGTTTGGCGGTAATTGTATTTATTACAAAATATGGGTCATAAAAAACATTTAAAACTTAATTTGTAACCTAATGAGGGTCCAATATTTAAATATTTTTATTAGGCCCTTTTTTTTGTTTTCAACAATTGTTTTTTTTGAGTTGCGCGCGCCGTTTGCCAAAAATAAAAATCCCAACACGCGGGAGAGAAACCGCCGCGAGAGTGACAACGTGCGAGAGCGGTGTATCTCAATCCGAGCACACCACGTATCTGTATCTGTGAGTTCGCCCTTAGCCGCTCTCCGTAGCTCGCGCTCTCTGATTCTCTCGCGGGCGGCGTGTTTCTACACTTTGCAAGCGTGTGCCAGTGTGCCAGTCAGAAGTTAGTTGAACATTCAGCGCCACAAAAGCCACGCTAAAAACATAACAAATTAAAAATCAAAATTCACTCAAAAATTAATTTTGTTTAAACCCAAAAATTGGCAATATTATTCGGGAAATTAAAGGAACAAAAGCAACCCAAAACGAATATAATGAGAGCTTTACCGACAGCTAAAGTTCAAAGAAGACCAACCGAAAAGCACGTGTCACTGCCGAGCAGTTGAAACAAATAAAATTTAGCCCAAGTGAAATATAATTGTGGAACGCTCAACTAAATAAAAATTAAGAAATATAAATCACAAAAATTAGCGCGTGTTTGTAGGTTTGTCTGCGTGGAAACATAGCAATTAATATATATATTTTTGTGGGTCTGTGTGTGTGATTATTAGGTGCGAGTGTGTGCGTGAGTGTAATGTTCAAGTTTTGTTCATAGTGCAAAAAGCAGTGTAAAACAAACAGAAACAACAATCAGCTGACTTGCGCGCACTCTCTCTCTCCCCATCTCTCTTTTACTCTCGTACTCGAGTACCCGAGTCTCTCTCTCCTGCACTCTCTAGTCTCCACTCCTCTCGCTCTAGCGGGAAATGCACCGCCGAGTGCAACGGTGAATAAGAAAGCTTCGGCGTGTAGAGTTGGCCCCACTTCCGCATCCTCCTCGCTGTACGTGTATTGCTTTCGGCGACCTTTCGAACTTCGAATTCGGCATTGGTAGTGGTAGTGGTGCTGTATAGGCGCTTGTCACATGCGCGACGTCGTCGACAGCGACGCCGGCAGCGGTGGACACGAAGGCACGAAGACCCGCCGACACCCACACATCGCAGCGCACGAACCGAGCCGAGCAGCCGAGCGGCGCGCAGTCACGGTTTTTACAGTAAAAACAGCAGCGGCGGCAGCGAGTCACACGTCGAGCGTCGTTCGTTGAGATACAAACGCACGGATACGCGCGGATACAAGAGCAACGCACCGCATAAACCTTCTTCTCCTCTCCAGAAAGCAGAAAGGATACCAAATAAATTCACTATAACCGATTCCGCGGAAAGTAACAGTAAATGAAATACAAATAAAAAGTCAAATCGCATCAAATATATATATATTCAGATAATGTGTGTCTCTGTGTGTGTGTTGTTGTTCTGATTCCGATTCCGAATCCGTTTCTGTTGTCAACATTTTTCATCGATTTTCCCTGTCGGGCGCTCGTCGTTTTTTCGCGAACTCTCTCCCTCTCTCTTCCCGCCGCACCTCGCCGTCTCGCTGTCTCGCTTGCTCGCTCGCATCCTGTCGTTCGTTCGCGTGTGTGTGTGCGCTACGCGTGTGTGATCGCCACCCACACCGCTCACCTACGCCGATACACCCACACCTGCACCTGTATACCTGTGTACCGTAATTCTCCAAAAGCTACTGCAGCCTCCTCTTCTTCTTCAACGCCAGCTATCTGCCATCTCTGTCGCACGCCGGGCGACGAAACGAAACAAAAACTATTGCAAATGCCATATTAGTGCTTTATAACTGTACAATAAGAGATATATCACCAAAAAAACAAAAGAGAAAGAAAGAAAGAAAGGAACACACACACACCTACCAAGATATAAATACCAAATATACATATGTGTATATATAGCGACGAAGGCAAAGGAGAACTTTAACCAAAAAGCAATTGATTTTATTTTTAGTGCCGCCAGAAAAATAGAAAAAAGCCTAACAACAAATTTTCAGCAGCGTTTCATCGGCAGCAGCGTTAAACGTTTTTCAAACTGAAAACTGTCAACAAAATAAAACCGAAAAAAGGAACGAGAAAACGGAAAGAGGAAAATAGAAAATAGAAAAAAGAAAAGCCACGCAGAGAGCAAAATAAATGCAGCAACTAGAGGAACGCAAACTAAACTAAACGCATTCGGCATTTGCAGCAACGGCAGCAGGAAAAGACGCTATAAAAATAGCTTAATTAGCCAATGAAACAACAAATTCAATTACAAATAAAAATAAACACACACAAAAAACCAACTAAAAAGTAACCAAAAAGTCAGCGAAACCTTTGACAGAAACAGAAAAAATAAAACAAAAAACAAAATTAAAACGTACTTTTAACTCAACATAGAACGGAAGCCCAGCTAACAGATACATGAATTAGTTTTTAAAGCAACCTCTAAGAAATTCTTGTTGTACTCGCAAACGTTGTTGTTAAAACTAAAAAATACAAATAACATAAACACTAAGTTGAAGCAGAAGCGTTTAAGAATTGTTGAATGAATTCGCGGTGCCTTTATTTATAGCAAGCATAACAAAATCCAACAGAAAAGTAATAATATACACGCATATATAAATACAAAAATATATCTATATACAGCTCTATATATAAATATCTATGTAAAGGCTATAGAGAAAGATCGTATATATATATATAGACGAAGCAATAAATCGTAACGGGAACGTGCAATATTTTCAAAGGTTTAATTAAATTAATTTCGATTGTGATTCAAGTAAAACAACAACAACAACAAAGCAAACAAAATACGGCAACAACAAATAACTAAACTAAGCAACCAAATCAAAATAATCATAAAAAGTGAGAACAACACAAAAATTCGTTTGTTATAATTCAATAATTGATTAATTATTAATTGTTATTGTTGTGAGATTAACGTCATTATTATTAAAATATTATTGCCATTCAACAACAATTATAATTATTGTTGCCATTGTGAAAACGCACTCAAACAAAATACAAATAAAGATACAAATAAAAAAGAGAAAAACAGCGGGAAATAACTAGAGAAAAGCAACAGCAAACTGCAGGCCAACAAAAAACCCGCAACGAGACACTTTTCTGTTCGTGTATAATCACAAAATTTCGGAAATTTTTATGAAAAAATGAGCGACAGGGAGCGATCGTCCCCAACACTGATCGAAACTGGTTTAAAAAACTTAATTGGCGGCCGTGATGGTAACTATCCACTGATCAGCGGCATTAATGGTGAGTTCAAAAGCACAAACCGAAACGGAATCAAAGGGAAATAGTTCTGTAGTTTCGTAATAATAATAATAATAGTACTCGAAAGTGCAGGTTCTGCAATTGAATCATTCTCCCCAAATAGTGGGTAATTAAAGAATCATTACCCGCAAGTGCCGGCAATCTGTTCCCACTTGAAAACATCGAAAAAAAAGACACTCAGAAGCTTTCAAAAAAAAAAAAAAAGCAAAGTCATAAAATACGAATTATATTTTGATTGGGTCATCGCACGTCCGGAAATGTATGCAAAATAAGCAAGGGAATAGGGGGAAGTTTGTTGCGAGGGGCTTAAAACATCAACATCAGCACAGCAGGCTGCCAGAGGATTCAGACACGTTCCGCACAACACCGAAATCCAAATTAATGGCAGAATAATGTTTAAAATAAAACCAAACATTTTTCATTTCTTGCCAAACATAAATCAATTCGAGGCGGAGGTGGGCTGTATTTCGGGGGGATGGTTTCTGACCCATTTGGCGTGGCGTTTTACTAGTACTTATCGTTGAAGTAATAGAGGGATAGCTATTTAGAAGTATCTATCTATTGCCTGAAATCAAAATTGATAAGGCTGTTAACCCACAAGCGTCCGCAAGGGGGAAACTTGAGCCGAGGGTTGTCGCAAGGTTAAAGTGTACGGGAGCACGGTCAGCCGAGTGTCGCATGTACTCGTCGCAGTTGCGGGGTCATTGAAGTCCGTTGAACGTGAGCTGACCCCCTTCCCAGATTCGCCTCGATTAACCCCCTTCCCAAATGGCCGGACATCGGACACCGGACACTGAGCTGTCGCCGTTATCAGTGCCTTAACCCATTGGGCAATCTGGGACAGCCATCGATTTGCTAGAAAAATAATTAGTTTTAAGTGTCTGTATATTCTGTATAGAGGTTTTTGGGCTAAACTTAACTATAATTAATGATTGAGGAAATATTGGTGAGGCTTTTACCATCTGGGGATGTTTACTTAGCCTATATTTTGTAAAGAAATATAGAAAGCCTATATTACAAAATAAAATGGCTTTCATAATTATTTAAATGGAAATTTGTTAGAGTAAATTGTGCTAATTTATAATTAATAATATAAATTCAAAAGGTTTTCTTGTAAAGTCGCTTAATTTATTATAAGTAATTCAGTAAAATGTTCTATATACTTAAGCAGCAATTTTATATTAGAAAGCCTTTTAAATATTCGCTTAGTTTCTATCTTTCTCCAAATGAGTTATTTTTGAGAAATGTTTTCCCTTAAGAACTTTCTTTCTCTGACAACATCCTTACAGAATCCTTTTGATTCTTTTATTTATGCTCTCAAGGCTGTCGTTTATCTTCCTTTGCTGCAATTGTTATCCACTTTTCATTGCATTTCAATTCCAATTTCTTTTTCCAAACAATTACACAGCAATTTTACTTCGCTGACTGCTTTTCCCCTGCGATTCCCCCCACAAAATCCAGCACCACAAAACCCCTTTTAAATCTGTGGCAAGACATTTGCATAAGAAAGGAATTGGTCTTGACCAGCATATGGCTTCGAAAACCATCTCTGGGGGAAAAAAAGAATTCAATTCAGAAAGCATTTTAATTCTCTTATTTTCCCGTATTTTTTGCCATTTTTGTGCTGTTGCATTTTTTTGCTGGTTTCACATCAGCCCCGCCCACTTGGCCTGTGGCAACGTAACCAGAAATCAATAGCATAAAAGCAGAACGAGAAAATGCCATTAAAAAGTGTCATAATCGGTCAGCATAATGAAAAGCATTTTCCACCAAGTATGGGCCCAAGTTTTTCTCCTCTCCGCCACTACCGCCACGTTTTTCAATTCATATGCCACTCAAGTCGTTGTTTCCATAAATCAATAAGCGGAAGCCCGAGGGAAACCTTCTCCCACGTCTGGCCAAAAGTTGTTATTTCTATTTTTAATTTATTGTAGCATAATTTTTGAGGCCGCTCTCCGTTTTAGTTAACTTGTTTCTTTTTTTGTTTTTAATTCTTTCGTAGTGCTTATCAGCCATGCGGTGCTGTGTGTTAACAAGCATTTGATTACCGCATTAAAAAAAGAAACAGCACTTTATAAAAAACACACTAGTTAAATACGGCAGAATAAAGATCGGGGGATGGGAAAGAGGCAGGAACAGGCTGATAAGCCACAGATAGCCAGGGGCAAGTGTGAAGAGCGCTAGTTACACAGCAACAAAAATGTAACAATTATATATATCTTGAAGTGACATACAAAGGATGTGCTAGTAAGACTGCACAATTTACTATTTGCAGGCTTTACAAACAAGTAAAGTATCTCAAAGATTTAATATCTCTTCAAATATATATGATTCTCTCAGTGTAGAGGGACGAGGGGCGAACTCAGCCCAGTGATAAGCCAAACGAAACTAGAAAATCTTACATGAACCGAGTGGCAAAGGGGGCGGAGATAAGATTACTGGACTTTGGGTGGAAAGGAGTCGTTCTCGTCTGGCACAAATCACTCGCCAGCCCACATAAATTCTTCGAGTGTAACACACTAATAAAAAATACAAAACAAAAAAAGCAACAGCTGCGTGTGCCGCTGTCGTCGAGGGCAAAGCTCAAAAGTTGGTTTAGTTCCTTTTGATAAGCAGCAGCGCATTTGATTTGTATCTAGTAGCTGGATGAGTGGCGATCCAATTCAAAGGCGGATGACTCGTCGGTTCCGGGGGGATTTATGTGGCAGATACCAGTTGGATCCAAGTCCAAGTCATTTGCTTATTAAGACTCATAGAGCTGGTTTTCTGCTTTAATTTATAGGGGGTCTTTCCCTATATTTCCTCCAAAAACAATGCCTTGAAAGATAGTTTAGATTAGATTGGATTCTAGAATAAGATTTGGGCATTTAAAGGAAATTAAAGAAGGCATTAGTTCCCAGTTTGAAATCTGTTTAATTCAGAAATAATTAAATCACAGTTTAAGAAACACTTCTCAGTCGAAATTTACCATTCCCTGTGTATCTGTGCATCTTATTAAAATTGCCAACGAAAGTGCATTCAGTTAAATAAACCTTAAATGTAAGCCTAATTGGTTGTCATCACCTTTGTTTCGTTCAATTGAATTATGAAGCCAAATGAATGCATTATTTCAAGTGGAATTTAAAATGCTATCTGCCAGCGCCATCCATCCATCCATCCCGCTCGGTAACCACGCTGTCTCTGTCCGGGCTGATGGGCAATTATATTTTATTCGATTTGCATGTCAATGTTGCATAAACGAAGCGCCGGCAATTGGCATAAATAAATGACAGCTCGAATTGTTGTTTGACCGAGAAAACAAGTGGCAGGGATTGACTATCTCGCCGCTCGTAGCATTTCCATGCCTTCATTATTGATTGCAAATTAGCAGCAAATCATTAATCTAGCGTTTGTTTTATTTTTTCAATGACATAATCCGCATAAAAAGGTGACAAAGGTGTCGCATCGTGTGTGTGTGCTGCGTCAATTGATTGCTAATGTGAATCAATGTTTGTATAATCGCACAAATGCAGTGATAACCCGGCTCTTTTAATGCTTGTCACCAGCACCACCCTTGAAGGCGGAGAGATTAAAAATCAGCCATGTGCGAACAGAACTTGGGCTGGAAATCCGGCTTGATATTTTTCATGCCTCTCTGCCTATGGAAAAGTTAGTCGAAAAGCCATTGATTCATCGACTTGGCTTTATGCAATTAAAAGTTTTAATTGAAAAACCTGCCCTGAATGGCGGTGCTTGCTAGTCGCTAGAGTCTCAAGACAGAATAACATCCGTGGTTCTTTTTGCATTTTTAATTAAGCGAAATGTGTGAAAAGCTAGTACTAGAAATATCAAACAAAAGTGGCTACAATGTGTGAAAAATATTTTCATAAATATATGTATGTGCACAGGGGCGGAAAATGCAGCTACAGGGGAAAATCTTAAACTGAGCACAGAAAAATGCTGGCGTGTGAATTTGTCATGCCGCGAGCAGCTGGTGTGGTAATTTTTTTTGTTGTTCACACACAAATTGCGGTCAAACAATATGTTTGTTGCCAGTCTATTTTCGACATGATCGCGATGCGTATCAAAAGTCTATATATCTTTAGCTCTACCTCTACTTATATCTATATCCTCCTGCGAGCTTAAAGTGTGAGTCGAGTCGAGTCGAGTCCAGGGTAGGGAGAATGTTTAATCAATTTTCGCTGACTTGCCTTTTAAAAAGAACAAAATATGTGGGAAATTATTTGCTGGCATTTGGCCATGCCAACCTTTATGTATGCCCCGGTGTCTCTCTCTGTGTGTGTGTGTGGGCAACGTTTTGTACCTGGCAAAGGCAACAATTCAAAACGAAAAAAAAAGCAGAGGGAACACGGCAAGAAAAAAAGGAATCAAATTAAGGTTAAATACCACAAAGCGAGCACACACAAACCCACAGACATACACACACACAAGCATTCGCAGCGACTTAAATCCGAAACTAACACACGGATAACGGGTCGTATACGTGTCCTCTTGGCGGCGCCTGAAAGCAGGCAACACTTTTTGGCATTTGCCGCCCGCCGACTTTGCTTCAATTTTTCGTTGAGTTCAGATGCACTGGCAGAAAATAGGGACTACAATTATATTATAAGGTATTATGCACAGTTATTTAGGGTATTTTCGTATACCAAAAATTATTATAAATCATTTAAAACAGCTTAAAAAGTAGGTAAAGCACATTTTGTCTACATTTTCTGTGTATTTTATTATAAATTGTATTATTTTAATTTCATTTTGACTATTTTTATTTAATAAATAATTGAAAATATTAAAATCTTGCTTGTTATTATTAAATAAGTATCACAATTTCAAAATATACATATTTTTAGCTGTATTGAAGAAAAATTAAGCATCACAACTGCTTCTTCTTTAAAATACTTTATAGCAATTCAAAACATATTAGATTTTCATTTAATTTCTTTAAGAAAATAGTAAAAATATATAGGTAAAATCTTAGCAGATCTCAGCAGACTGTTTATTATTTTTTGCCGTGTCCTTAAAGTTGCTCGTAGGCGTTGCCACCGGAATTTCTGTTGGCAAAATGATGGACAACAACAAGAGCAAGAGTGGCACACAAAACAAACTGGCAGGAAGTTGGAAAACAGTCACGAAACCCAAGCGGCTGAATTGAGCACTAAAAATAACAATAGCAACACACAGCACACACATCATGGTGGGGCGCACTAAAACAGTCACAATTCGTGCAACATTAATAACAAAATCCATAAATGAAATAATGTTGACTTCATTTGCTTGCCCCGATGACGTCAAAAAGGGAAAAGGAAGCGCGCAGGAGAACTCGAACGGGAAATAGAAATGGCAACAGAAATAAAAAAATACAAAAAAGGAAGGAAACTCAAAGTTCGCAAAGTGCCTCAAAATCGACAAAATACCACGGGGGAGAAGGCTACACACTACCGCGGATATATATTCTCTTGTTGTTCTTTTCTTTCCTCTACTTTGCAAGACACACAGACCTACATCGAGTCGGTGGCATATTCCCAGCCCCCTTTTTGCCGAGATTTTTACTGTGGAATGTCCTGTCGTCCCATGGTCCTGCGTTGAACATGTGTTGGTTGTAAACAGGAAGCAGCAGAAGCAGCACAAGCAGAAGCCGAAGCAGCTGGGCCCTCAAAAATACTCGTATACTCGGTCCGAAGAATGTTTTGCCACTCGAATGTATGTACTACACACCTCCCCTGTATCAGCTTTTAGCCAGGCGTAGCATGTTGCAAATGTCAAAGTGGCAAAACCCGGAAATTCGAAGGACATGTTCGAAATACGACGCCCACACGCGCTCAGCGGGTGGAAATTACAGAGAGAGAGAGAGAGAAACGATATCAGGAGAGAGCGCCGAGAGAGAAAAATTCGGTGGAGAAAAGTCTCCAAAGAGCGGCAAACATGCGCGAAATCCCTAAGGCAAACTCTCTGAGTGAATTGCTCTGAATTTCACTTACGTTTTTGTTTTCATTATGTATGTAATTGTTATTGTCTCTGGTGAGCCGGTAATGCTAGGCTCTCTCTCGCGCTTTGCCGCCCCCCCGCTGTCTTGGTAAATGTAAGCCAAACTAAAGCATCTTAAGCCAAGTTAGCGTCTCTCAGGTTTCGCTTGCTATTTCAACTAACACTAAGAAAACAGAAAAACCAGAAAAGAGCTTTGCCTTAGGCCCCCAAAATCCCCTCTTGCTCGCTCTGGCTTTTTATTTTTTCGTCGTGGCAAAAGCGTGCTTAAATTGTTAAGGCTGGCTCTTTGATTAGTTGAACTCAATCACGAGTTTCAGTTTAACAACTAACACCAAAAAATTATGCATAAATAAAAAAAGAGGTAGTAGGAGCCATTTAGCGTTTAATAAACTGAGACACGAGGCAAGATTTCGTCGGAGCTGTGATGAAATTGCATGGACGTACGGGGCGGATACGTGATATTGAGCCAAGCTAGGAAATTAAGAGCAAGCCAGAACTGAGTCCACCCTAGGTTACAAGTCATTGCCATAATATATAAAAAAAAACAGCAACCCCTTCCTCCCCATTTCAAGGTCGCTGCGCTAAGCACGTAGCAATTTCAGCTCAATCATACGCACTGTTGTCCGCTGGGAGATTCGCCGAGCGCTTGACATTTGACAAATTACCCTCGAAAAGATCATCTATATATATATACACTATACTTGGCACTATCAAAAGCATTTAAATTTTATTTTTCCAAGCATTTTCCTAATCAGCCTCCACTGCGCGGCGGGTCAACAAAAATCACACATTTACTTCTGCTTTTCCTCTAGCATAATCAGCGTTTTTTCACTTTGCTGACGTAGTTTGGAGCTCGCTGATCATGTGCTGAATGATGAACACTATGGCAACAGAGGAAAACAAAACGAACAAAAAAGCTTAGCAGGAATGAAAGAAGGAACGAAGAAGAAAGCATGAAAAATGATTTCAAATAAACATTCTGAACTAAGGAAAATAGTAAACATTTTTATTTGCCAGTGCTAAAATGGTTCGCTTTTGTGGGAGAAGGAAAACTGCCAAAGAGAGAAACTAAAATTAGCCAACGAAATAAATGAAAATTGCTGCAGCAAGTAATTGCAATTTGGAGCGTCTTGGCAGACACCCACCACCGCTTTTCCCCCTTGAAAAAAACATCCATCCATTAGCGTAATTTACCTTTTAAAATTGTTTTCATTCTCTGCATACATTCGTTCGTTTTATTTTGCAAAAACATATTTTTGGAACATTTGCTTTGCTACATAGAATGTGTGCCTTTATTCTCTCGTTCTTTCAATTAGCATTTCTTTTGGGGGCTGCTGACGCAATTATCAATTGTTTCCAGATAACTAGAATTACGTTTTCTCCTATTAAATCGTCTGCCTTTACTTTGCAGCATAAATTGGCAAAGTTTTATTTTCTTAAATATTCAACCTTGGCAACCGCGATAAGCTCTATTTGTGACAAAAACCAAATAAAAGAAATGCCAAAAAATTAAGTATAAAACCCAGGAAATTGATCGATACCGAGTTGGATTTTTCTTTCACTTCTTTTATGGCTCATTATAAGAGGGGGTTAGCAGTGGCAGCAAAAACTTAATAATTCTTATCGCCCCAGTGTGAAATTGCATTTTTATGAACTCTTTTATGGCTGGCTCCGTTGATATGGCCAAGAGCATTCTACGAATTACTTGAGAGCTTTTCATATTTGTATATACTATATATATATATTTATAGATATAGCAAGTAGCCCTCGTATATCTTAACAGCGAATGCCTTGGACATTCTTAGATTGGCATTAACTTGATATGAATTAAACTTCCTCATAGGTTGAGTTGAATTCCTGACAAATTATGATAGATTCAATTATGTGATATTTTATTGGTCTGAAATTATTCTGGCTCCGTTTCGGTTATCTCTCCCCCCTTTTTAAATACACACACATCGATCTTCATAATCTCCTTTGCCTGAATTGAAATTTTATTTGTTTTATTTGTTTCCTTGGCTCATTTGTCATAGAGACTTCTTTTGTCAGCGGCTTTTGTTGCACAAACAATGTGTATTCCCTTGGATATTGACAGTCTGTAGATATATGTACATATGCCTGACTTATCAGTAAATGTTTACGATAAATCAAATCGCAGGAAGTGCAATTTTTATCGGACGAGCACCAAGTAAAATTCACAGTCAGTCGAGTTGAGGGAAAATATTCGACAAAAAAGGGGGACGGAGAGTAGAGCGGATATTATAAATAATTTAGCCTTTAGCTTGCAGTTTAATTTTCAATTTGGGGCGATTTGTGTATAATACGATACCGTAAACAAAGGATTATGGGATTTTAGAAATGACAGAGGAAACCCAAAGGGTTTAACAATATATTTAGCCATAGGGAAACATATAGAACAGGTTAATAATGAAAATAATGATCCAATTACTAAAAAAGCTTCTTTATATATTTGTTTTATTCAAAGTTTATTTGTGTAATAGTCATTTCTCTTCCTTAATTTTATCATCTTTTCCGCAACTGTCAAAACAGTCTCAGTCTCAAACTTGACTGCTTCTGAGAACCCTTTGTTTGCTGTCATTTTCTTCAAATCAGCACGCATCCCTGACCACAACTCTTGTATGATTGGGGGGTATCCAATCCCAATTATTGCTGAATTGCTCTACTTTTGATCCTTCCATCAAGTTTTCAATAAAAACTGCGGGAGAACGAGACAGCGAGGGCATAAAGAATTGATTAGTTTATAACGAAGGCAAATTGAGCTTTAATTTGTTTTGAGTGGCTCCGAGTAACTCTGCCCTCCATGTGCGTGACCAGAGTTGCCCGCGTGGGTGTGTGTCGCTTACATTGTATATAAGGTCATATTTTCCGGGGATATATAAAGGGGTAGTAAATATGGTCAAGCTGTGGCTTGCTCAAGTCAGAGCAACAATTTGTTGGCCATTAAGCTAAAGACTGCCCACGGTGGGTGGTGGTGTGTGCCAGTCGAGACATTCGTTAGGGGACATCGATTAAATATTTAAAATGACACACAGATATGTGGAACACATGAACAAGTGGCTATATATACGCTTCTCGTGTATTATTTACAGAAATTATTACCTAGACAAGAGCTAGAAAAGATGGGAAATATCTTAAAATTAAGAAGAAGTATACCAAGTCTTGGTTTTAACATAAATTCCGAGTAAAATAATCTACGAGAACTACGAGTGGCATGAT
>JAEIIH010017012.1:0-26287 GCA_018904745.1 Drosophila orosa | reverse complement strand
ATAAAAACTTTAGAAATAATATTAATTTATCCTATATTCCTTTTAAGAAGTAAATTTTAAATGTTAAATTAACTACACTGCGTTTGGGAAAGTCTATAGAAGCCTGAAAAGCATTATAATAAACTTTAAAATTAATTTAATTCTTGTTCTAAATACATTTCTAGCTGAAATAAATATTCAGAAACCGACATAATTGCTGTGGTGGAACCCAGTGACCTTTCGCTAACTTAATTGCAATTGCCCGCAATACCGGCAGCCACATTTGACAGCGGTGGCCAAGAACACACATAGACAGGATAACATCAGCGACAGGACCTTCCCGTTTGTGATTCTGGGCCTATGGCCACCCGAGGCCGTTGGCATTTATCGGAGCTGTCAGTTTGCATTGAGAGCAAAGGTCTCATAATGCTGTCAATGCAATTAATTGCTGAATATTGCAGAACACACACACACTTGGGTTGACCTTAAATTACACAGCTTCAACTTCAAATTCAAGCTAAATGATCGAAGGGGATTCTACGAGGATTATTAGACTTGTAGGAAAATGTAGTTTCATTAAAGAATTTATGAATATAAATTTGTTTGTTTATTGTTTTAGGTATACTTACCTCTTGCCTAAATATTTAAATTGTGAACATTATTAGTAATTTATTGTATTTAAATATATTTTAATCTAGTGTGAACATTTAAACACACAAACACATGGTTTTCTACAAGGACTGTTTTTGCTAATTTCTTTTCTTAGCGCTCCTCTCTGAAACCCTCTCTTGAGATGTCATAATCCATTCGCTTAATCCTTTTGCCACGCTTTGACACGCTTACAATTCCCTCGAAAGTCACAGGCTAATCCTACGCCATCGCAATGGAGATTCCTATACAGCCTTTGACCTTTTCCACTCTTCAGTCTCCTCTCTCTCTCTCTCTCTTAGCAATCCTGCTTGCTGTTCTGTCTACTGCCCGCCACGATTTTCCGCGCCCTTTCCGCGACACTTTGTGACCCGCATGCCTTTCCAGCTCAAGTTTTCATTTCTTTCTTTAGCCTTTCCCCTTTTCCCCTTTTATTTTTTTTTGTCATTTTAATACCCGCAAACAATTTAATTAAGCGGTGCGCTTTTTATATGCGCGATGGCTTTGTCTGACACGTTCTCGTTCGTTTTCCCCTCGCATTTCCCGCATTTCCCACTTTTCCCGGCTCGTTCCTCACTGTTGCCCTGTTGCGTATCCTTTGGGCCAACCTTAACATTTGGGCCACGTTTGCTGATGATTTGATTTGATTTCATCTCGTTTTAAGTTTTATACTCGCGCCCCCATTGTTGTTGGCCACATAAAGACATTTAAAGTTGTACCGTCGCTTGTGTTTTTCCAACTTTTTGACTGCCATAAAAGCGGGGGAGCGCACACAGAGAGCGCAGCGCGGCCGCTTCGTGCCCAGCATGTATTTTTGGCTTACTTTGTGATTTGTATAAATACAGGAAGCGGAAATGACAGTCACGACACGGAAATGGCACGCCATTTAATTTCCATGCACTGCGGCCGTGACTCTCCGTCCTCCAGCGTCCCCCTGCCCCTCCATTCCCCATGGCGCCCACGCATTTCCCCTGGCATCCTCGACATGGCTCTCCGTATCTTTTTATATCGCTGGCAAACAACAAATTTTGGGTTCACGAGAGCACAACACGTAACACACACGCGAGGCCATTTTCATTTTCATTATTTGCCTGAAATTTTCCGGAGGACATCTTGCGTGATGTCTGGTGGCGCAGACAACGTGGCGTATGGGTAATTAGGTATCTTTGATAAACATTCATAAGTAGAATGATCTTGGGACCTGCCTGGAAATGAAGTGTTTTACGTTTGGACATTTGAATCGGCTGTTTAAATATTTATCTAATATATAGTTTTTAACTAAGGTAGCCTCTGGCCCCATCGTCTTTAATTAAATTGTGCAAATACTCATTCACCTAATGCTACACCTCCTTACAAATATGTAAATGCAGACGAATAATTTGGTTTTGTATTTACTATATTGCATTTTAGCATAGAAATGTATAATTGCCTTTGCCCGCGGCTGTTGTTTATCATTTGAATTTAATTATTAATCTATTCGAACTATTTAACCGCCTTTGTTAAACATTTTTTTGTATGCAACCACCGCATAACTTATTCGCACTCCAGGCCATATTAATATCACTTATTAGTTCTTAATTGGATGCACTATTATATATTTAATAATTTGTAATTTGCAGCAATTGATGGCTTCCATTTGAAGAGGCTTTCTGTTTGGGTTTTGTTGCGTTTTTTCTTCCTCGGTTAATCAATTAATAAATGAATTTATTTGCCCGGCTTAATTGCTTGGCTACTCCACAAAATGCAAAACAAAGGCTCCAATAAGCGGCATTTAATGTTTTTGTTTTTTATAATTACAATGCATTAAATATTTATTATTAAATCAATGTTTACTCTGACGCATTGTTATTATTATTATTATTTGCCTTAATTGTATCTCATTTTCTATCTGTCTGTCTTTGTTAAGCCGCTGAAGCTAATGTTTATGTTAAGCCCGACTTTGTGGTGTGGGGGAGCTGGGGGGTGTCATTTGAATTTTCCAGAAAGAAAAAAGAAAATCGAAGGAGCTGACAAAGTGAAAGTTTAAGCTGATATCATGATATGCAAATTGCTTGCCAGAAGTCGAAGGAGGGCAGCTTGACGATGAGAACCAACATCAAAGGCGAAAGCTTAAAGGAGACAATGACCCAGGCCACCAGGACACTATCGTTCCCTGGTTTGATGGGTCTTTTGTTTTTTTTTGTTCCCCCTCTCTTGTTTTTTGGTGGCCTCATTTAATTTAGACAGCTTTTGTTACAACAGTCAACATTTTATTTGCACGTTTCGTTTTACGGTTTTTGTCACTTGCCGTCATCTGATATTTCTCCAAGCTCCAACTCCAGCTTCCAGTTCCAGCTCCTGCTCCGGCTTCAGACTCCACTCGGCAGCGGTGCCACCCGAATTCGCCCCGGTTTGTCACCGCCTTGGCTTTTGTTTGCTTTAATTAAAAGTTAAGTAGGTGCGAGCAACAATGCCGGAACGATCTTGGGAGGCGTGCCGACGCGTCGGAAGGGGCGATGCAAAAGGCGACCCGAACGTTGTAAATGAAGTTGTCAACTTTTACCACCCCACATACCGCTCACCATTCACCCCTTTGACCCCACATCCCTCCCCCCCGCTGTCTCAATTTCAACTATTTTACACAACTCGGGGGAATTTTTGCAATTAATAAAGTTTTTTAGCCTCAATTTTGTATATAATTGTTGCTGGTTTGTTGTGTATTCTTCTGTTTGTGTAGTTGCAATTAGTTTTCCGTAGTTTCCAGCGCTGCTTTGATGCCTTTTAGGCACTCAAAATTCCGAAATGAATGGACAAAGCAATGATGCCGGCCGGGTCCGGGTCCGGGTGGGTTAAGTGATGGAGGAGGGACCCGGTTCTGAGGTGGGACAGGTGCCTGCTCGGCTGATTGTTGTTGGCCGACTTAAGTGCCAACTCTTGAAGCAACATTTTTGTGTTATTTTTCTCGGCAGCAACTCGACGACCGACCGACTGCCTCCTCAACTCTGTGTAATTAACGTGAAAATTGAATTGAAAAAGCTCAAAAGAAGGGAAATTCAAAGCAGAAAACTTGCCCCTTGGGGCCGAAGGAAAGCCAGAGAGAGAGAGAGTAATGTAATGATTTCCAGATAATTATTTTCAATTCAAAGTGGTATTCTTCGAAGATGTTTTGGTTAATATTTCAAAAGAGATGAAGTATTGACTATGAAATTGGTAATTAAACTTAGTTAACAGAGATTAAATTAGAGATTCTTTTATTTAAATACCACTCACATTCTCTGTGTAACAATTTTAAGATTACATCAACTTACTCCCTTAATCTGACAAAATAAAATTGTAGCGGCATTTCGGTTCGGCATTTGTCCCATCAGACGCACACAGCAGATGCTACCTCCACGGCCACATTTTCCATGCGAGATTAACCGTCGACGGTGCCAGCCGCAAACTGACTGTCGTTAAAAACTGCAAAAACCCCGCTTGGAAAACCGGCAGGAGTGAACGTGAACCGCCAACAGAAGCAGTGGCACCTCCGAACCACAAACAAAAACAGCAACAAATGCATTCCGGTCAGGAGCGGAGTTTCGGGGGAGTTCGAGGGGATATTAAACGCGGAGAGAGAGACTGGCAGTGGGGTTGAGTGTCCGCAGCCTGTCTGAGGTCTGCATTTCCAGCAGTGTTTGGTGGCCAATTTTCTGCGGCATTTCAGGGATTGATGGAACGAAGGGGGAAAGGAGTGTCTGTAGAGTTATTTAAACAAATACCGGCGTGTCTATAATATTTAACATTTTGCTCTATTTGGCCAGTTGGGTTTCTTTGCTCCTCTTTGCGGGCTTTTAATGGGTTTGCGCTGTGTGTGTGTGCAAATAAAATGAAATGACTGCAACTGCACCAACGCCAACACAACTTACCAATGACCACAAATTGAGTGTTAATAAAGTCATGTTAATAACTTAACCGAAAGCGGACAGAAGAGGCTCCTTCTGCTGATGCTGCTACTGCTGCTGTTTTCCGCTGTTACTTGGAAAATTAGCAAGGAATTGCCCTGAAAATTCATTACATCTGCCGCCCTGCCATGCATATGGCAGGCATTCCGAAACAGATGCGGGCGGATGGCAGCAGGCACGGGGCACTGGGAATTTTTGGAGTCGTCTGCAGCTCGATTTCTAACACCAAACTTCCGTTTTGGCTTGGCGCCAGGCCGCAACAAAAGTTCCCGTTCTGACTGACGACTGCCTGGCAGGCTGGTAGGCAGCCAAAACAACCGGCAGCACCATCCCCCTCCCCTGCCGCAGCAGCCCGCCCTTTCAGCAATTTCAAACCCTTGTCCCCCCGTCCGCCCAGCAAATTCAATTCGTTGCCATGGCGGCGAGAGCGAGCCTCAAAATTTCATTGCAATTCATTCGAGTCGGGTCGCAGCTCCTCTTCCGCTTTTGCCTGTGACAAAAATATAACAAAAATAGAAGAAACCAAGAAAAAGGAGAGTGGTGAGGGAGGAGGGGAGCCACAACAAAAAAATTGCAGCTTTCTTTTTCGTCCTTCGGCTCTCAAACAATGCCAGCCCGGCAACAAAACAGCAAACAATTTGAGGCATTCAAATGTGCAACCAGCCAAAAGCCAGAAGACGAGCGATGCACTGGGAGAAAATCTGGCAGCCAGTGAAAAACTGTAAATATGTGGCTTTCTATTTTCTAATTTATGAATACTTTTTTTCATATGAAAGTAATATTAAGTTGAATAAAAAAAGGAACAGGAGCAATGCCCTGCTTGCTAGCATTTTCATTTGATTAATTAAATAATTTGTATCATTTAATGTGTTTTATTTTCTTTAGCTTTTGATCTAAAATATATTGTTCAATTTCTTTTCTCTTTTTAATTGTGTACTATTTTCTCTCTGTGCAGCAAACGAAAATGTGTGAAAGTTGCAGTTGCTGCTGCTGCTGCTGCAATTTGAGTGCGAAAAAGTTTGCATACCGAAACAGTAAAAGGCATTTATTCCAGCGTGAATCCGTTTGCCCAACCAGCCAGCTCCCCGTCCTGCAGCCACTTCCCCAGTTCCAGTCCCAGCTCCATCTCCTGCTCCTGCTCCTGCGACTTTGCCTGCCTCTGATCCTGCCTTTCTTTGCTTCTGGGGAATGCAGGCAGGCTACTGTAAGTGCAGTCAATTGCCTATGTGGGTCAGCATTGCATTTGCGCTTAATGAGCATAAATTATGCACAGAGCGGCATCAGGCGCATTTAAGGCAGCAGCAGCAGCAGCAGCAGTAGCGGCAACTTTGCTGCAACTTTCGCTTGTCGCATCAACTCATAAAATTTATGGCGTCTGCGTGTATTTTAAATTCTAATAAAATGTAGCAAAAATTCGTTTTGGGGGTGGGCCCAAGAGCGGTCTGGCTGCCGAAAAATAAAAGCAAGCCGAAAGCCAGCAACGCCAACTTTTTGCTTGCCTTTTAAAAGTTACTTTTACCACACACACACAGATATACACACAGATATACACACAGATACTCACACACACACTCACACACACACTCGCACACCTTTTGGCAGTTGCAAGAACTGCCGAGTAAATGTGTTTGCAATATGAAGAAGTTATTCCACATCCACTTCCATTTCCCCTTTCTCTCCCGCTTTCCTCCTGGCTTTCTCTGGAAAAGTTTACGAATTTTCCCTGGGCAACAACAACATTTAGTCGTAAATTATAATCAAAAAGGTGCCAGAAGTGTGTGCGTGTGTGTGGGTGAGTGTGAAAAAGCATGTAAAATAAATAAACAAACCGCTGCTGCCTGCATTTTAAAGGCTCGAAAGTGATTTTCCCAAGCTCTGGGCCTTTAGCTGCAGTTGATTGGCCAAAAACTATTTCACACCGGAGGGAATTGGCAGCAAAGGCTGTGCAAGTGTGATTTTACATTCGATTTTTTCTACCCTTGAATTAAATTGAGCGGAAAATGAAAATTAATACACTTGTAAGATTAAATATCAAGCTTGATTATAAAAAAATGTAGGAAGGTGGCCTTCCTGGCTAATTGGGAAATTTTATCATTTGGATTTATTCTGGGAATTCTAGGCAGGAAAAAAATAAGTCACGAGTAAAAATATATAATGGATTTCAGTCCTTCCTACTGTGTATTTTCATACCATACATACATGATTTCAGATCGTATTTCCCCCTCATTAAATTGATTTTGTGGTATCAGAGAAATAATTGTATTGATAAATGTAAAATTTCAAATATTTAGACTGCCTACAGCAAGAGTATCCAATAACCTTAACTACTGACTAGGAAATTCAATGTAACTGATATTTAAAATCAAAGCTTAGAATAACTTTACTTTAAGGCCAATTCAATTTTACATTTAAAATGTTAAAGTCTTGTTTTAAATATTATAGACGGGTTTAACATCAAATACATAAATTTTAGACTAGAAAATTGTTGGAAATGGTGCCTTAATTTATCTTAAAATACCTTTAAGGTCTTTATAATAATAAATAAGACTCCTTAAATTCTCTAGCATTTTCTTGGCATTAAATAGCACGTGTGTGGAGCATCCTAAAAAGTATCCTTTTGCTGAGCTACGCCGTTTCTTGCAATTTCATTTCAGCTCGTGTCGTCGCGTCTCGTCTGGATTCAATTGAATTTATTTGTTGTCTTTGAGCTGAAGCTTTTAGCGGTGCCACTTTTTACCTGTAGATGCAGACTTTTTGGTAAGCGACAATTTGTGTTACTGCAAATTTAATGCCGAATCATGTGAGTGCGAGGACCGTCGCCCCAGGCAGAGCCAGCATCCTTCCTCCGACCCCTTGGCCGCCTTGGTTTCTGGTTTCACACACACTTATGCATGCATGCAGCAAGCTAAAAACCGAGCTGAGTGCAGGACCAAAGTGCAGAAGGCGAAAGGAAACGAGATGGAGGCTGTGATAGAGATGGAGACACAGAAGCAGATCGGGACAGAGACGGAGATGGAGCGTTAGGTGAGAGCAAAGTTAACTTTGCCCACGACAAAGTGACATATTAGCGTAGTCAACTTTACAAAGCACACATACTCCGGAGCGGAGAGGAGTTAACACTCGACTGGCTGCCAGGCTGCCTGGCTGCCTGGCTGGCACTTTGGGGTTAATTTTGTTATTTGCCGGAAACTTTGCCCAAATTGTAGGCATGTGCAAAACTCCTGAAGCAATTTAGTTTACGGTGCTGCAAGTGTCGCCAAATTTTTAGACATTCTACCAACCCCAAGAAGACGAAATCAAAAACCAATTAGAGGTCTCCACGCCCAGCAAAGGAAACTTTCGGGTCATATAATTTAGCACGCCGTGTAATTTTCTCAGAAACGGAATTCACTTTCATCCTCCTTGCAGTTTTTTTGTTTCATAATTGCAAAAACATTTTCGCACCGAGTAATTATAGACTCGCGACACTAAGGCAACAAAGCCAGCTCAGTAATTGCGAGCTTTCTCAGCGCTCAGCGAAAGTTTTGCATACATTTGCCAGCTTAATTATGCCCCTTTAAAAGGGGGGCCACGCAACATAATCAAATATAAATTAAAACTAAAAATTTAAATGCAATCATATAAATGTCAATGAAATCATTTCGATTTACCAATTCGACCGCAGCGGTCTGGCATCTGGTCGGCAATAAACAGTGAAAAGTCTTTCCCAACTCGCCATGCATGATCCTGTCAGTTGCATTTTGCAAATGATGCGCAATTTATTAATTATCCATGAAGCCCTTTTTAATAAACCGAATTACAAGCGTGCACAAACGGCAAATTCGATAAAATTCATAAATGTTATGTTTATTAGTTTGCATGCAGGCAAAAAAAAGTAATTTGCATTTCGGTTGGGCCGGACTTTGATAGTCCAGCGAGTGGCACACAAAACATTCAATCAACATAATGAAAATGAAAAAAGAATGCACTGCCACTGCCGCCGCTGCCACCCGACTTTGTCAATTAGCCACTTGACGCTGGCCAGCAGCCCACTGATAAATACCAATGTCCTGCGGTCCGGCTGTCAGGGGAGCAGGACGATGCGCTCAATTAGGGCTTTGGCATTCAATATTTTAATTAGTTGACAAAGTATTTCCAAAACTTAAACAAACACTAATGCATACTGATTGCCAATCTATTTGACACAACTCGTTAATGTTGGAATGCAGGGTTTGAGGGAAAATATGCATTTATTTTCATGGCTCCCGAAATCACGTCAAAGAGTTGTGTCATTTCATTAGGCTAAACTTTTTACGCACGTGTGCCGCCTGACAAATCGCAGGGTAACTTCATTCCATAATCATTGCAGACACGCTGGGCTGTAAAAAACTCAACATAAATTAAGTGTCTACCCACATTAGTTGGTAGTTTTTTGCCCGTGCACTCGCACTCGCAAAGTCTGCAAATCCGACCCGGGCTCACGCACCTTTCACTCATTTTATGGCCGAAAAAAACAGACGGCGCTCCCCGTCTAATGCGCATTGAATAAAGTACTAAAAAAATAATTTGCAACCTCTGGGGGGGCCCAAAGCATAAAGAACCAAAAGGTGAACGTCCAAAAGGGAAATCAGAGCGACGGGCGGTCGCTTCCTCCTCTGTCGGCCGACAGCCTGTCGGCCTGTCGCTGTTCAAAATTTTTATGTTTATTGCGTATACGCACCGTGTTCGAGAGTGCGTGTCTGCGGAGGCGCATGTGTGCGCGCGGGCGTGGGTTATTTTATATACACACTTCCGGTGACTGGTTCCCGGTTACCAGGCCTCGTGTTTAATGTTGTTTTGATGCCGCCATATTAACCGGAGGCGGGAATCCGGAGGCTGGATCCGGTGAAAGGCAGGAAATGTGCGACGCCAGGTACTTTCTATGTAAATGGATACACGCATTTGTTACCCCTCCTCGCAGCCCCACCTCCTCCGGCTAAACCCTTTTTTGTTTGCCAGCTTCCGTAGCCCAAATATTTATGGCCCTGGGGCATATGTTTGGATCCAGCAATTTATTTAACCTTCAAACTGCGTTGTTCTTCGACCCACTCCAAGATTTGGGTATTTGTGGCAAAGGTGTCGCCTTGTGTTTGCCCAAAAAATTTGCCTAGATTTGTTACGTATTATAGGCCAAGGCTTAGTGGCTGCCAGTGGCGCAGTTTGATGTGGTGAATTGCAGATTGTCGGTAAATTTGTATACGATTGGGTTTTGGCCAAGAAATCAATAGGACAGAAGTCTTGAGTTTCCGCCATTCATTCGTTATAGCATTCTCTTGATTTTTGAATGGAGGAAAGTATACATTTAACTTGAGGATGAACAAAATTATAATATTATAATTCGAAAAAGTTAAAGTAAAAAGTTAAAAGTTTCTAAGTGACTTTATACATTATATTATTATTAAAAACCCTTGTTAAACCTTAACACGTAGTAAACATTCTTTGTGATCAATTTTGCCCAATTTGGTGGTATAAAGCCTTAATCTTACCACTCGGCTTTCCAAAGACCAAGATGAGTTCACTTTTCATGCGGTTTATTTACATATTTCCCACAGCCTCGGCGCAAAAGTTTTCTTTATTTTCTTCGTCACTTTTATTTACGATATAAATTGCACAAATGGTCACGCGACTGACCAAACAATAAAAGCGCCGGCATTAATCTTCTCTGGCCCTCGCAAATGGTAAGTGGAGCCGCTGCCTCCATCGAGGAGGACTGAATGGCAGGAGGTGGAACGGGGGCACTGACCACCCCCTTTTTGTTGCCAATTTCCGGATGCAATGCTGCGAATTTCCGTCTGGAAACTTCACAACGATGGCGACGAAATTGCTTAAATGTAAATAAATCAGTGGTAAGAAAATGTTGCTGTGGTCAGTATCCGTCCAGCGTTGCGTTCTCGTTGGCATTCTCCTGCTCCTGCTCCTGCTCGTCCTCATCCGGATCTGTATCCTTGTATCCTTGTCTGGTGCGCTGTAAGTGTTGGCTTATAAATCAGGCCACTGCAGTGCAAAAGCGGCTGACAGACAACACAGCGCAGCTCCGCATTAATGGCGGCTTAAGTGTTGCACCGAAAAAGAACTCGCTTAATTGCCGGGCATTTTCGTTTAATTTTCGCACAACTCCGCAGTAAAGTTTTATTAGCTCGTCCGGGGGCATAAATCAAAAGCGTCGGCGCCCGAAAGTCGTTTGTCATTTCGAACAATCAATTAAAAGCAAATGTCGCATAAATACACGAATTCTTTTGTGACGAAACGATTCATCCATCATTCATCATCGCGGATGCCTGCAACCAGCAATAAAAACTCTTTGTGTCCAAACTTTTAATTTTGGGTAAAAAAGCAACGAGGAATGGAAACAACTAAAAATTCGTTGGGCGATAAATGAACTCATCGAGTGAATGCCTGACTGATTGGGAAATACTTGCCACTGTAAAACCTAAATGTTGTCAATAAAATGGAGCAATATTAGTCCAGCATTGCTTAGTTTTCATTTCTACTATAAAATTCCTTAACGTTGGATATTTTCCATTTATGAAAAATTCCACTGAGAGTGCAGCTCGCTGTCAATGCCCTCTGCATTGTTGTGCGCTTTTCCTATTTTCTTTTCATATTTATTCCGTTTATTTATTTTGTGCTGCGACTATATTTCTCCGCTTTGTGCAGCCCCTGTTCGCGGGGGGGAAATCGCAGTGAAATTGATTTTTAATATTTATTTATGATTTAGAATACAATTGAATGCCGTTTTCCTGTCATCGGGCAATATGAATTTCAGGCGGGCTGACTTCTGCGCCGCTTTATTGCCGCCGCCTGATTGATGGCCGCCCCCGGAGGGGAAGTCTAGAAGTGACTTGGCGGCACCCACAGCCTCGAAATGAGCATAAACACGGCGTTTAATTTATAATTTATGCGGTGTAGTTTGATTAATTGATTTCAATCTGGCGGGTTAATGGCTGCCAGCTGCCGACAGCCCCTTTCCCCATATCCTGCGGCTTTGCGGCCTGACATGTGGTCCACTCCAATTTTGGAGAATCTATTCGGGGCGGCGGCTTCTTGAGGGCTCCTGGGCCCAAATATTTGATCTGGACATACCTACCTTCCTATATGGGTTTGCTCAGCTCATGGCATGGCATATCTTGAAATCTAAACAGGTGCTCCAGGATACAGAGTCCTGGCTGCGGGTCGCTGGCTCCCGAAGCCCCAAAATTTACAAGTCATCGACTGCGACAGCAACGGTGACGGTGACAGTGCTGCGGTCAAAATTTGCATAATTTGCTCGCCATGCAGGCCTCCTGTTTCCGTCCATAAATGCTGCCTACTGCGATCTAACTCAGTTCCTTTGGCCGCCTCTATTTCCCCGCTGTTTGCGTTGCTTAAGCGAAAACGGTGTTAAGTGCTTTCGCATACAAAATTTACATGGCCTGACAATTTTTGAGCGCTGTATCGGCCATGTTGCTGCTTCAGTTAGTTGATGTTGATGTTGCCGTTGCTGCTGCTCCACTCAATGCAGATTGTCGCCTGTTTTTGTTATTGTTCCTCTGCGGTTGCGTGGCACGGCTTGACTTCCGGTTCCGTTCCGTCATTGTTTGCTCACGCGGCCTGTCAATATTTGCCGTTTGCTACAAGGCAGGACCGAGCATACAGGACCTGCAGCCGCTGGGACCCAGTGTTTGTGGACATTCGCTTGTTACATTTTAGCCCGCTAATGTTTGCTCCAGATGCCTCCCAAAAAGGCCTAATTTAGTAGGGGCGAGATCACTGACCCTGCGGGGGGAAGACTAAGATGCCTCTGCTTCCTAGTTAATTGCTAATATTTCCCATTTGATTTAATATATTTAAACTTATTTAATAAATTCCTTAAAGGAGTACTTACGCACAGCTCTCCCCTTCTCCTAAATCAACACACCACTTCATCCTTGCTTCATACATTTTATTAAATTTAATTTATTAACTTTAGCCTAATATTCAGTTAAATATTTTACATGCAGTTCCTTAGAGTTTTATTTTATTCATTTTATGCTTAAGCTGTCTTAAGCTACAGTTTTTTCTCCTGGGATTTCCGGGTTAGTCAGCCAACCTGTTTGGATTTCCACTTCTCGTACTTTTCATTACGTATAAAATGCAAACCGTGGCCTGCTAATTAGAGTCGTTTATTAATCGTTCATTATTTAGTTGGCTTAGGGTTAGGGTTTGTTTAAATTCTTTATGATTCTTTAATTACAATTTGAACTATGCTAAGTTGGAGCTTACAGCTAGATGAATTTGATTTAGATGTGGTAAATGCCGTAGTTAAGCCTAGGTTACAAGCTAAATGGTAATGGGAGTTAGGTCACTCGAACTAAGGTCAACAACAATTATGAATTCGTTTACTTAGCTAAAAGTTTTCCTTCTCTTTTGGCGCTTAAAGCTGTTGTTTAAAAATATATTAACAATTCAGTGTCCTCGCTTTAATGTTAGTCGTAACTATAGCTATCCATGTTAATTGTATTCCATAATGTACACATGTCTGCTTAGGCCTAGTGGAATTTCAATGCCGAGCTTCGCATTCGCTTCGAATCCTTGGCAAGCACTGTTTATTGTTATCTTTATACAGGTTCATCCCATCTCATCTCATCATGCTCTTTGATTTCTTTAAAAAGTGCCAACTTAGGTTGCCCTTTCCGCGCAGCTCAGCTCCTTTAAAATCAACTCCAATTTAGCTGGCTGGCTTCCTGCTCTGCCCTCATCACATACAACTTATAGTCAATTTGTTTACCAATTATTCCCCGATTTTTCTCTGCCTTTCCCATAGTACGCTCTTTTGATTTGCATTTCCTGTTTGGCTCTGTCTTCAGATTAGTTCCTCCTCCTGGCCGCGAGCTTAGCGTCAGAAGCGTGTTCCGACTCCCAGATTGCGATCCTGGGCGATCAGGACATCCTCGCCATTCAGCTGGTGGTGCAGCTCCTCGGGAACGGTCTTCAGCAGCTGGGGCTTGCCCTGGGGAAGATTGGAACAAGAAGGAGAGGAGCAGATGAGAATTGGGAACAATTAAACAACCCTTGGTTGGCAATGGAAACACACTAAATAGCGCTGCTTTAAAATTAATGAGCCGCACATTATTTGAGTACTCTCAGCCATTACAAATTCACGTTCCCCCCCCGCCAACCTGCCTGGCCAGAAAATGTCAGGAGCAAAAACGTTGCGTATGCGTAATATTTGGTTTTGGCAGTGTGGCATCAGCGGCGAGGCAAGAACAGAGGCAAGAAACCAACAAGTCTCGGAGCCATTTGCTGTGTTTTGGCCAACTCCCTTGGGCCAACAACAGTGTCAGACTGGGCCGCCGCTGGGAATCGAGACAAGGACAACCGACATCAGTGGCAGACAAAAGGAGCAGCTCAAGAAAAGGCAACGCAAAAAAGCAAAAAACTGGCAGCCAAGGCAGAGAGTGGGAATAAAACATTGTGAATTCAGTTGCTGCTGTTGATGATGATGTTGCTTGTGCTTGTGCTTGTGCTCGTCTTTTTTCTGCTCTGCCGTTCTTCCTCTTATTTGGGTCATAATAATTGCAATCATTAGAGTCAAAAGTTGCCACACCGCAGTGTCCTTTTGGCATGAAATTGTTGTAAAAACGTAATTCTTTTTGCGGAGCGAGTATCAGCAGGGACAATGCAGGGACTGAAGCCTGTTGGCCAGGTCCACGACTAGCACTGCGAACGCAATGCTCTGCGTCGGGAGTATACATAATGGCGTATTTATAAGGCGGCTGACAGAGACAATGAATGGCAGCAGTCACCAGTGGCGAGAGCAGGACAGGCGGCAGCGAGATTTTTTTTTTCATTATTCTGCGGCACATTCAGAGGTCATTTACCGCCTCGAAACGCCATTGAAACGGCGGCAAAAGCGCCAAGTTTAAAGCTGTCTGTAGGGGGATCAAGGGTTATGGATGGCCAGAAAATTGCATTGTCACGAGAGTGAGTCCGCCTTTGAGTCATCTGTTGATCGATGACGCACTGGGTGGCCTAATCGATTGAAAACTGGGAGCTAATGTAGGGGAAACACCGGAATGGGGGGAATGGGAAAGCCGAAAGGCCCTTCCGATTCCCCGAAATTAAGTTGCTTATAGGCGTACACGTTTTTTCCTGTTAAATATCTGAACTCGAACAGCTTCCGCTCTTAATTTTCAACATTTGGATACCCTTTCGGCGGCTGCAATCACTTGAACAGTTATCAGGCCAACCGCAAAAACCCATTTTCCGCCCCAGCGGCTACCATTTATAAGGGAAAAACGAAAACAAAATTGGGCACAAAAGATGCCCACGAATGCGGGCGGTCTGAGGGATGGAGGGGGCGGACTGGGGCCAAGATAAATGTTTCCTGCTCCCGGCTCCCGGTCCCGTTCCCGTGCCTGCTCCTCCTTTGCCTGCAGCAATGCCAAAAATCCTTGCCTGAAAATCCACTTTGCATATTGATGCTTTCAACGTTTTGGACATTAGGCGAGAGGCTGCCTTGACGACCGGAGCGCTATCAACAAGGAGCAGCAGCAGCGACTCGCTACCCGTCCAGTCCAGGAACTGGGGAGTACATCAAACTGACACTTACCACATCGCTGCCATAAAGGCTCATGCCCATGCCGACGATGCTTCCGTTTCCGCCATTGGCCGCCGTCAGCTGCTGCTGTTGCTGCTGCTGCTGCTGGTGCTGGGGGATTGGCATTGGACCCGAGGCCGTTGCCGAAGATGTTGCCACCAGGCCCATGCACGTCACAGGCTGCAGGAGGCCATCGCCGGTGGTCACCACGCTGTGGGCAAAGATGGGCGGCGGCGGCGTCGGCGAGAAGGTGGCCAATTGTGATGGATGTGACATGGTGACTCCGGTGATGGTGGTATTCGTGCCAAACATCGGGCTCGTCGAGTACATGGGCATGGGATGATGGGCCAGATCGATCTGCGGCGTTCAGGTGTAGAAGTAGGTAATGAGGTTTTAGTCATGTGATGATTTATATGCTGCGAGTTAGTCGCGAGTTGGTTGGACGGTTAAAAACAAAGGTAATTGATCAAATAAAAGGGGAAAATGATAATGCTGCGTCAAACGAAAAGCAACTACTATCCCCGTGGAGTTTCTAACTGAAGTGTAACTGATTAATTAAAGCACCATCAGAGTCCACGGTGGATGCTAATTGTAATTACTTATTAAAGCATATTCAAAGGGTTATATTGCCTTTAAAGCTTAAGCCGAAGGTAAATGGTAAGGCTCTTTCGTCTGTTATTTACTACATTTTATGAGTTCATATACATCATTTATTATTTCCATTTATATTTATTATTATTAACCGCTTTTAGATCACTTGGTTCCTATAGTACACATATTGCAAAGCAAACAAGTTACTCAAAATTGAAGTACTCCAACATTGTGAACCAATATTCGCATGTGTAATTATATGTTGTGCTCTCCATATATATTTCTGAAGAGTGTGCCAGTGGCCACTGTGGTTGGCCGCGCATATTGCAGCCATCGCTGGCTCTGCGGTTCCACCGCCGACGCCACTCGCCCCGCGTGACGTTGTTACTGATAGTTAACAACGCGCCCGGCGTTTATTTAGCCAACATGATGGTAGCCATGGTGGTGAACAAGGAGCCCGGCCCGGACTGTATGCGGTAAGCTACTACAATAATTGGCCCGTGGGTGGGCCATGTAGCTGCGAGCTGGCTTAAATGGGTGTGTGTGTGTGCGGCATGTTTATATGCTTATTTCCGTAATTAACGTGTGTGTGCCTGGGTGAGGCATATTTACGTTGTTGTCTTAATGCGCTCAACGAGATTTTAATGAAATTAATTTTTAGCGCCATATATATTAAAATTGATGGCCTGCCCATGGGAAGGGGTAAGTAAACAAGTAGGACAGCGTCTGATTATATTGAATGTGCTTTCTCGCTTGTGTCACCACTAATTCAACTATTTATAATCACAAAACTTGGCCTTATAAGGCTGACTTTCTGATTATTCTGCACAGATATCGGGGCATAACACACAGACAACAATATGGTGCCCCTACAAGAGCCACAGAGATTCGAATTAAAATAATTGCCAAACTAAAAACTGAAATCAATGACCAGCAGAACAGAGGAAGTCGAGAGCCAACTGCATGTCGTGTAAAACTTTTCGATAAACGACAATAAAGCCAAACAATGTCATTAGGTGAACTGGTTGCCAGGACTGTGCTCCTGCGGCCGTAATTGTTGTTTCAGCCCTGTATTCCCAGAGTCCGTGTTACCCACCAGAACGGAGTGCTGTTTAAGTGCATTTGTGCCTGTCCAGTCGGGATGTACATCGAATCGCCCGCACTTGCTCATAACTCAAGTCATTTCACTTATTAAGGGGACTGAAAGCAGGTTCGATAAACAAAGAACACCTGAACAATGTCCAGTGGGGATTGTTCCACAAAATGGGAACATAACTTGTCTGCCAGGGCCAGACAAATTTGAAAAATGCTTTGTCGAGTTGGGTAGCTACATCGCTTTCGGGATATCTATCAAGTGTGCACCTCTAGCAGTCGAATTCTTTGCAAATCTGCGCTCAGCCGCTCCAGGTACTCAATTCTCTGGCTCAATCCCATCAAATACTTTGGCAGCTTCAAGAGAGAATATTCCTCGGTCATTATTTCACGTCTGTCGCTCGTCGGGCGTCTTTTTAAACCAGATTTGCGTAAACTGAGGTTACAGCATTCCGTTTGCTTGCAGCTCGATTTGTTTGTCCTACAGTGCGTATGTGCAATGTTCAGCCAGGACCGGCAATGGAAGGCAAATATTTTGCCAAGCACTGCTGCAAGCTTTCTTTTCTGCCTGGTTATTGATATGGTCAGCTCTTTATTGCAGTACCACCGACAGATGTAATTAAAATGCTCAGGTCCAGCATACACAGCGAGAACTCAACTCAACTCAACTCAAAGCGAAAGAAATAAGCAGGGAAATAAATAACATTTATTTAACAACAAATAAATAGCCAGGGCAATAACAAAATCATAAACAAAAGCGTAGGCCAGCGAATTTAAGGCTACACCCGCGTCGCGTATCCTTGAACGTAGAGATTGGCGGCGCCACCCACATTGTCGACCACGGCCCCGGCCACATAGCTGCTGCCGGAGGCTGTGGCCGCCTGCAGGTCGGCCAGTATCTCGTCGTCCATCATCACATTTACCTGCGAGTAGATGTTCGGCTCGGCCCGCTTCAGTTCCGCCTGTCTGCCCGGCCGTCCCAAGGTCGCGCTGCAGTAGGGGGCCATCCGCTGAACACCCACGGCACTGCCCACCAGAGGGGCGGTGAGTTCACTATAGCTGAGCTCAGTCTGAGGGCGAGAAGAAAGGAGATGATTTATGTAATACAAACTTGATAAATTATATTTTCCACTAATATTTGGATAATACAACTAACGTGTTAAGTGACCATCATTCCGAGCCCTCGCTTAGCCCCGAGCAGGTTAAACTTTAGCGGGTATTCACTACACCTCTCGTATCGCCTCTGTCAGCTTTATGTCTGCTGCCGGCCTGTTTGTTTAGGCCAGACAACACCCACATGCGGCGCCTGTCCGTAATGTGTCTGGCGTTGGCCCTAGCTAGCCCTACCACACCGACTGGCCTCCCCTTCCGCCGACGAGGCACACACTTGGCCGTTTATTGCATTTCGAGCTGGCAGCAGGATGCGCACATCCTCTGCGTCCTTAGCGGTTTCTGCCTCGCGCTGGATCCGCCTGCAACTTATTTTTATTAAATTCGCAAATGGAAAATTTATATTGCTGCAGCTGCTGCGGCTGCCCTTACTGCCTCAGCTCCTCGGGGGGCGTGGCATTTGAAGAGAAATTTCTCCTTAAATGATTTTCAAATTATGTTGGTTTCTTCGCTTCTGCTGCAAGTGCAGATGATGCTGCTGCTGTTGCTGTTCTATTCCCCACCGAGTCATTGTTGTTTTCGCTTACTTCACGGACGACCTTCAGCAGTTTTCACAGGGAATTTCCTTGGGGGTTAGTTGCGGGAAATATTTTGCCATTATTCAATGACAGTATTCGAAAGTTTTCGAGAGAGTTTTTAATAGTTGTTGTCTTGGATTTATAAGCATTCCACTAGGCACAGTAAAAGGTAATGGTTTGTTTCAGCTTTAAGGAATATATTTTCCCAGCAAATTAAGACCTATTTTCCAATTGCCCGCCTTAAAGGACTTCTGCAACTACGATATCGCCCAGCTTCAAGGATAAGCAACAAACTGCTGGCTATAAAAACCACTTAACCCAAAATATGTGGAGCCCAGGGAGGGATGACCAGCACCTGGCCCAGTGGCCTGTCCCTGCGTCGTAAATTAAGACTCTAACGGTGGCTGCTCGGGCATATTGTAAAAGGTTTAGTGTCCGACGGGGAAGTGGATTACGGTGTCCATAACTTACCTTCTGTTGCGGCGCCTGCTGCTGCTGCTGCTGCTGCTGATGATGGAGCTGCTGCTGCTGCTGCTGCTGTTGATTGGCGTAAGCGCCCATTTTGCTAACGGGGATAAGCGTGTTGTACTGAATGTAGGGCCCGTGGCCCGGGGGCGGAGCCGTCTTCTTGTCCACCACGGCGTACGTGGGCATCAGGTGATCATAGGTGCCGGAGTTAATCACGGCGTTCTGCTCGGCCAGCGCTGCGGTGGCGTAGGCGCGGCCATGACCCTTCGTCGTCCACTCATCGTCCACGTCGTGGCCGTCTGCAAGCGGAGGAGTGAGTGCACGAAGGATTAGGAAGGGATCATGGAGGCAAGAGGTGACAACAATCCTGGGCCACCTGTGGAAACTCACCCAACCCACCTTGCGGTATGATGTCCGGGTTCTTGTCGATGCTGTCCAGGCTGCTCGTCACGTGGCACGTCTCCCGGCCGATGCGATGCATGTCCTGCACTGATTGCCCGCCATTGTGGCCCAGTGTGCCGATGACCAGGCTGCCATTGTTGTTGCTGGCCAGCAGGCCCAGACTGCCGTTGCCATTGGCCGTGGTGCCGCCCACGCCGCCACCCCCGCCGCCGCACCCGGAGCCGGTGCCGGTGGCGCCGGACACGCCGACGACGCCGCTGCCCGGATGCGAGTAATTATTGCGATCGCGCCCCGAGGAGCCGCGCACACGCACCACAATCACAATGATGAGGGCCACCAGGAAAACGCTGCCCACGATGCCGGCCAGAATGCCGAGGAATGGCCGGATGTCCTCGATGACGGGCGCATAGGCCAGCGAGAGGTCTGCGAGAGAGCGGCGTAAGAGAGTGAAAAATAAAGGAAGCCGGAAAGAGACCAAGGATTGGAGGATAAGCATGTGCTGCAGCATTTACATATTCCATATGCACTGAGAAAAATGTGATTAAAATGTTCAATAATTCAGAGATTATCCTGTGAAGTTTTCTCTATTTATTTATCTAATCTTTTGACTTGATAAATAGATTTTAGTTTACATTTTTATTACAGTTTAATGGAAGTATGAAGAACCTTCTCTGAGAATATGATACAAATTTTTCTCCAAGTGTGCACCCTCTCTCTCTCTCTCTCTCTTTCTCTTTATTCCCCCCTGTATCCCTCTGCATCCTTCTCTCCCCTTTTACTCCTTCCCAGAGCCTGCATTGTTTTATGAGCTGCTAACTACGTTCCGTTCTTGGTCCAGTCTGCGTCCTTTGGTTGTTATTGTTGTCGGTGGCAGGTCCTGGCGCACGTGCCTCGAATTTAGTGCCGCCTTAATGAGCTGCATGTGTGTGGGTGCGGCGGGTGCATGTGTGTGGGTCTAGTTGTGCATATCTGCGCGTAGTAATCCGCCTTGTTTTCCCCCGTATCCCCATCCCTTGCCTCCCTCCCGCTGGGCTTGCTAATTTTTGTCCCAGTCCTTGTCGGCATGCCAGGAATTTTTAGGGCCCCCACAGAACACAAAAAAGTAAAAGGAAGAAAGGAAAATACAACCATTTCGGCATCCGGATTTATTTGTGCGCAGTGTTGGGCGGTGGGGTGAAAATGTAAAGTGAAATTTATTCGAAAACAAGAAAACAAAAGCGTTATTAACAAAATTAGTCACAATAAATATATAACAACTAAAATAAAGACACTAAAATAAAAAAGAAATAGCTACAAATGTACAACAAAAGGAAAAATAAATATATCATAAATGGCAATTACAAATAAAAAGCGACTTAACTTAAACAAGACATAAATCAAAATTGAAACAATTTAAAAGCTAAACAAATAATAAAACATAATTTAATAACAAACTAGAACTAAAGGGTTAACAGCAAACAACCAAGAGTTAGTTAATTAATAGAAAATTAAATGAAAATAGTATCCACCGCTACCTTCTTGCTGGTCAACGTCCTTGCCCTCGTCGTGGCCCATCCCCTTGCCCAAGTTCAGAAACTCATCCTCATCGCAAATGCAGTCGCTTGTCGTGGTCGCCGTCGCCTTGGGCTTGGGAAAAGCCGGCTTGAATCTCTGATAGGACTTAGTGAATGTTATTTTAACTAACGGGTAAGCGTGCATTCGGAAAAAAGGCGACAGGACGAAAACCGAGAAGGAAAGAAAACCATGTTAGCAGAACTTAAAGCAAATTAAAAGACAAATGAAGCAGCTGTAAGTGCAGGACCTTCGCCAATTAATTTGTAGGCAGAGCGCCAGGACTCGGAGCCAGGACATGCATGAAATTGCAAACGCACAGAGTGTAAGGGAAGGAGAGAGAGAGAGAGACACGCAGCCCGCATCAGGATTCATTTTTGGACCCTCCCCTGTGATTAAACTCACCCGTCTGCTTCTCCGGATCCTTCAGCGTGTAGACCTGCAAAATAGTGGCGTTGCTACGGCCCTTGCCGTTCTGGGCGATGAGGAAGACATTGTAGCCCAGGCCCGGCACCAGGCCGCTCACCTCAAAGTACGGTCGCCTGCAACGGAGTTGAATCGATATCTGAATGTCCAAATCAAGAGCGGCCGAACCGCAAAAAAGGGAAGTCCAAAGAGCCGGACAAATGGGTTTCTACAAGCGCGCAGAGCAGAGCTCAGAAGGAGGAGCACCCGGAGCTGGAGGATGAGGCTGAGAGGATATGTGGAGATGTGTGGCTGTGCCAGTGGACGTGGACATCGCTATGGCCATGCGTTCTGCCCGATGCCACGCCTCGTTGGGCTTGTTGTAATGCAGAAGTCACATGGCGTGTGATTCTGATTGCTCTGTGTCCATTCCGCTCCTCCAGCTCCTGCTCCTGGTCCTGTTCTGCCTGCGACTCCTTTCGTACTCACTTTGATTTGGAAATTTTGGGATTGCGTGTCGTTCCATTCATGTAAACCTCCATTATAAAGTCCTGCTGCAGGCCGCCGTCAAAGCCCTCGATGCATTCGATTTGGAAGCCCGTCGATGTCTGGTTGAGCACCGTGCAGTTCAGCAGCGGATCCGGCTCGCCTGCAATCCCACCAAAAGCAGAGGGAACAGAACAAAAAAAAAACAAAAAACCAAAGGATATTTATTATTCCGGCTCAGAGGCAGATCAAGCTACAAATGCCACGGACTCGCTGCATTTGTCTGCAGCTTTGCGTGTACATATTTCCCGAGGTGGCTTCAAAATCAATAAGCCAACTGGCGGCTTCGGTTTGACTAATCCGGCAGCCATCAGCCAGCGGAGCCAAGCACCAAAGTGCCAAAGTCATCGGCATAGCAGCACAGCAGGACTTTGGACCAAACCCAAAACAAAACATAAACAAAGTCCGCTGAAAGCCAGTGTTTGTTCCCACGGTTGGAAATCCGCCTCACGGAGTTCCAAATACCGTGTGGCTAACCAAGAGCATGTTTCTGAGCGATAAATTCTGTTGTGACTAATGGAAATGGTTATTAAGATGGAAAATGTCGTTATATATCTTCTAGAAATTAACAAATAAAAAAAATCACATCTTCTATGGAACAACTTGTATAAATAAACCAATAATTTGTGTAGAAATTTTTTTGGGTCCTTAATACAATTGGAAACTATAATTTTCTTTCCATTTTGCTCATTCTATATTTCAATATATTTCAGGAATTAACTTTATGTAGATATTCCCCCGCTTAGGTATCGTTGTCACCCTTAGTCCCCAATAAACCTCGCATCCCCTGCAATTCCTGAAATGAAGCCCAAGCTGCAGGCAAGCGAGCCGCAAGGAAATGACTCCACATAGCCCCAATGACAGGTGAATCGAGAACCACCTTTACTCACCTGACGGGGTTATTGTGTATACGCAGGGTTCACTTTGATCGCCAATTTCGTTGGTGGCCCAGCAGAGCAGCGTTCCGTAGTCCTGGCAATGCAAAGAAGAAATCGCAAACACACACGAGAGGATGAGTGTGGGTTGTGTGTGATGAGAGTGTGTATATGGGAGATGGGGGGGTTGTGAAGGGTCGGACCTGGTCCTGGTCGGTGGGTGCGGCGGGCTGAGTGACAATGCATTTCGCTGGCTTAATTTATGCATGCACTGCGGCGATGGCGACGCCGATGGCGACACACCTTTTCAACCTTAATTGAAAATTCAAAACCGCAACTCGTTTGGAAAATTATGTGCCGGCCCTCAAGGGCGTGCCAGGGACTGATTTATTTGACCTCCAGGAGTCCCGACCAAAGGGAAATGGGAATGGGAATGAGAATGGTTCGGATTGGGAGTAGGAGTGTTGGGGAAGCGCAACTTACATTCTCCGTCATCGGTGTGTAGTGGGCAATGCTGCGGCCCCGATCCACGGCCACCTGCGAGGCTGGTATGTCCACCGTTTCGCCCTGCGTTGCATTGAATTTCCAGACGTAGGTGGCCTCCGCGGGATTGGCATCAATTTCACAGGCCACCTTAACGGTTTCATGCCTGCCCGAGCTGTAAGTGGTCTTTTGAATAGGTCGGCACACGGGCGCAACTGCAAAGATACAAAGACAGAGAGAGACGAGAAATTGGAGTTGAATGGCCAAGACGACATCTGCATAATTAAAGGAAAACATTGGCCAACTTGGGTTCGATTCCCACTTTAGCTGCCTTTGGCCTGCAGCCAGAGTGCCTGTCAGCACTCGGCCATTAAACATTTAAAGAAAATGCTTCGGCATTGTTGTTGCCTCGTCTGTGGCCGACTTGCTGCTGCTGTTTAATTGATTTATTTGTCTGATTTACGGGAAAAACTCAATTTGTCCCTGACAGCAGGCAGGCAGGATAAGTCGTCCTGCCGAGTCCTGATGTAATTGCATTGTGTAACGTGTTAGTTACAAATTGCAATCGAAAGATCCAATTCGTTTTAATTAAGCTGTTATGTAAATTAACACTCCTTGCCTTGGATACTCACATCGTATGTCCAGCTGGACGGGGTTGCTCTCGCCGTCGCCCTCCCGGTTGCTGCCCACGCAGGTGTAGATGCCGCTCCTCGCCCGGCTGGCATTCTGCAGCACCAGACTCTGGTTGGACACGGCGATGCCCTCGGCGGGATTGTTGGCCAGAATCTCGCCCTGAAATCGAAAGGAGCAGCCAAGGGAAGGCGGCGAAAAGTGAACGCAAATTGAAAAGGCTTCGCAAATTCGGGCTGCTGGCTGCTCGTGCGGCATAATAATTTATTGAATCGAATTCAATTTACCGATAACTGCTAAATTGAAATAAATTTAATTTCTCGTAGCTAATAACACTTTTATGTTGCGTTACATTGCGCATACGCCCCGCAGGCCAAAGGGGCGGCTGATTGAAGCCCCGGTGGCTGCATAAATTAGGCCCGGCCTGCATAAATTGTTAAGTGCTCTCCCACTGCCTGGTAATTCAATAATAAATTGTGCGATCTACGCTCTATGTGCGATGTGTGCGATGTGTGTGTGTGAGCGTAGCGAACTCCATTTTTTGGCCCTTTGGCAGCCCTAAAATATGCAGCAATTATGCGCTCCATCTCGGCCGGATTCGCTGCCGCAGGGTAATGTATGTATGGCGTATAATGAAAATAATAATAATAATAACGCCGCCATACATGCATGCTCTTCCTGCTCCCTTTGAAAGTGCCCCAAGTCAGTGGGGGGGTGGCATTGGCATATAAATTAGCCAGGCAGGTGGGGGCACTGGGGTGTTAAGAGCCCGCCCTCTCAAGCACAGGTAACTCGTGTAAAACGGCATCTGTCTGTCACTTACATTGTGCCGCCAGCTAACTTTGTATATCCACGGATTCGATTTGATGTTGCACTCGAAGAACACATCGATGCCCTCGCGCAGCGTCGAGTTGAGGGAATTGGTGCCCAGCTCCAGACTCACCACCGGAATGTCTGCGAACGAAATCAAGGATATACATATATATATAGTACAGAGGCTTAGCTGCCATGGAACCTGGAGCAGGCTAATTACTTTAAATCGGCTGCCAGACAAATAATAAAGCTGGCTGGCAGGCAAATAAAATGCCTGAGCACCGGCCAAAGGTGTAATTACTGTGTAAGCCGCACAAATTAGCCAATTTAAGTTGTAGGGACTACCAAGCTCCGCCTGTGCCAGCTGCTTGTTTGTTTGTTTATTATTATGTATTTTTTTTTGGCCCAATTAGGCCTTTGAAATGTTGTTTCGGCGGAGAAAAGGGACTGGTAACTGGGCAAAATTTTAACTTGATTAATTCAAAATTGGTTCGCGAATGCGAATCAATTAAGCTTATTAAGCAATCTATCAAATTGGGCAAACAGTGCCCGTGCTCCTCCCTTTCGCGGCGAGTGAACCAGAGCCAGATATTTCAATCGAATTGCCTGGCGCCGTTGGGCCGAACAAAAAAGGGGAAAAGTTAAAAGGTAAGCAACAAGACCGCACTCCCAAGGCAAACAGGAAGCGGTTCGGGCTCTGGGAGGGGGGCTCCTCCCTCCGTGGTTTTGCCATTTAAATTTTGTGCAAACAGGTCGAAAACTGTAAAAGCGTAAAGATGACTTTGGAGGCGGCGCCGGCGTCTCTGGCGTCTCTGGCGTCGCTGCTTGCGGTGCTTGTGGCGGGTTAAAAAGTTTCGCAAGTTTTTGTGCAAAAGTTTTCACCGGCCGCCGCTGGAAATTAATTTGCCAAAACTTGCCGCAGCTGAGGAGAATCGAAGAAAAATATGGAGCTGCTGGAGGAGAAGCCCAGTGCAGCGATTCCTTACACAGTTCTTAAAGCCATACCCTGGTGCTTTCGTTTTCATTAAAAACTTTGGCTGGCCGAATTAAATATTAAGCAGGTCTTGTACTCACGATAGATGTCCAATTTCCAGCCGTCCTCCATGCCAGACTCGGGTATCATGCTCTGCTCGGCGCGGCAGGACAGGAACTTGCCGCGGTCATCGATGGTTGGCGTGAATGTCAGCACCGAGGTGGTCATATTCCCGTCCGGATTCGCCTGTGTAACGAGACAAGGAGGAGAGAGCAGCAAGTTAATAGCTGAGCAAGTTGGCCAAGACAAAGGAATCGGAAAGGGTTGGCATTGGCCCGCACGTCCTGCGGCCCAGATAGGGGTGGCTTTTAATTGAGGCCCTCGCTACGTGACTGCCGTTCGAGCAACTTCAATTACCGCAAAGCATGTGTACGGCTGCCGCTGGGAAATGGGAAATGGGGAGTGGAAATTGTACTCCGGGGCGGCCATTAACAAGGATGACAGGCATTTGAAATTTGCATGTTTATAAACATTTCGAGCAGGGTAGCATGGGGCTGCAAGGAGGTTACATCTATGGGAAGAGTATTTGTTTAATTGAGTACATTTGATAAAGTTTTAGGTATAATTCGGTAAGGGATTCCGCTATT
>JAEIIH010017008.1:0-30460 GCA_018904745.1 Drosophila orosa | reverse complement strand
AATCATATATATTCTTGATCAGCATCAAAAGCCGAATCGATTTAGACATGTCCGGCAGGATTTTATTTTTTAGCCATTTTGTCAAAAATTGGCAAAAATTCTCATTTTTTTAAGTCTTAAATTCAGTATGCAGATTTGATAACCTAATAAAAACTAATACAGAAAAGCTTTCCGAATTAAAATTAATGAATTTTTGGCTTAGTTATAAAAGATTTTCATGATCAAATTTCAAACTTCAAGGCTATGAAAATTTCGGTATTCCAAAGTTAGCATTCATTCTTGTTAATTAATAGAGTTTTTAATCGCAAACACAAGAAGACTTAAATACCACAAGATAAAGCTTAAATATTCACACTCTTTAAATCTATATTTAGCTTTATTTTATATGATAATTTTTGTGTATAAAATATTGCTCATAAAATTTAAATTAAAATAACAGTTTTGTTCTACTTTTATTAGGATTTCTTTGGTATTTTTCGGAAAGCTTTAAGCTTTTTCTATATAGTGCTAACGCGTTTTTTTGATTACCGTCGACACGGCTTGGTTAGTCAGAATTTCTACAGATCAATAGCCCTGTAATTGTAACACCCGGTTTTTACTGGTGAAATTTGTAAATCAATCTTTCCTCAACTTAGTAACATTTCCAAAGAAACGCAAAATGGCGCTGATAACTGAGCCGGGTAAATCGGATTTCATTGTTGCCAATGTGTCCAATTCGCACAATGACGCTGTCGCCTTCCAGGTGAAGTTCGCCAAGGATCTAACAGTGGCTCAGCTAAAGGTTTGTGGTCTACAGAGTAAAAATATGTTGACTATTTCAAGAATATATCATATTCATCTATTCCCCTAGAGCAAGCTGGAGATATTGACGGGCGGCTGTGCCGGCACCATGAAGGTGGAGGTCTACAAAGGTGACACATGCTTGTCCACGCTGGACAACAACGACGCCCTGCTGGGTTACTATGCCAACACCGATGGCCTCCGCCTGCATGTCATCGACAGCTTCGCGAGCTTCTGTTTCGACAGCGCTCCCGTGGAGAAGTTCGAACTGAGCAAGGACCAGTACGAGCAGCGAACCGATTCCGTACGCAATTACCTCAAACAGAATCGCCTGGGCAAGTACAACGAGGAGGAGATGCAGCAGGCGGAGGAGAAGCGGCGTCTGCAGGCGGAGGAGATCCAAAAGAGGGCAGAACTGTGCGTCACTGGCGCCAGATGCGAGGTGATGCGAGCTAGTGAGCTTTCAGCTCTAAAGAAAGCTGAAATAACCACTTTTTCCTGCAGGTCACCGTACCGGGCAATCCCACGCGACGTGGAACGATCAGATACAATGGCCAGCTGGAGGGTAAAAATGGTCATTTCATTGGGATAGAATACGACGAGCCGCTGGGCAAGAATAATGGAAGGTAATTAACAAAGTAACTATGTAACTTTGCAACTAACTAATTATTAATTTATTATACATGATTAATAAGTCTTAAAGCCTTTGTTTTAGTAATGTTAAAATTGATTTCTTTGACCATTCCAATTCTTCCCTAAAGAAGACTCAAGCTAAAATATTATAACAAATACGACACTTTAATTAACTTAACTGATAAAAAAGTGACACAAATATCTACATATCTTAGGTATCTCAAGACATTACCTAACCGCTTCTAAAATCTTTATTTATTATTTATTATTTACTCTTTACAGTGTCGCTGGCAAGGCGTACTTTAGCTGTGCCCCCAATTACGGTGGCTTTGTGTCGCCATTATCCGTGACGGTTGGCGACTTCCCACCGGAAGACTTCAACCTCGATGACGAGCTCTGAGAATTCCCAGCACACCAGCTGCACACCAACCGGGTCACAACTTCTTCTCGCATCGCACATGCCACCACTCTAACCAAAAGACTTACCGACCGAACGGCAGGCACTTAAAATTATTTGTACGCAAGAAACGAACACTAATTATAGTTATGCCATTTTGTATTTATTAATTAAAACATCTATGTATGTATGTATATCAGATATTCTTACAACATGATTATTCGTAAATTCTATAATCGGCTTTATCCTTTTTTTATTTTTCTGATTTAGTGGTGTTATCAATCAATCAATCATTCGCTTTTGTTTTACATCAACTAAACCGTTGGAAAAAGGGGGAAATAAATACCAGAAATGAGAATACAACTATCGTATATTGTGCTGTATGGATCTTGGGGGTGCCAAAACATACATTTTACTGGCCGACAAGAAACAACAAAAAAAAAACATGAAAGACATGTAGTTTTAGCACAGAGATACAAGTGCATTTTTGGGGACGGGGAAGTGAATTCAGCGCTCTACTTGAGGATATCTTTCGGCGTACATATATGTAATTCAATAAGCTGCTTGCTTTATATGTATATTTATTATGCATGTATTATATACTTATGTGTGGTTTATGCGTGTTCACTGTTCTGCCTGCCTAGTCTAGTAATTATTAATAAGTTTCAATTAGCTGTCATTTAACAACAACAAATATGTATATATAAAACGATGCATGCTTTTCTCGAAGGTTACATAAGAATTACAGAAATGCGTTACAATCATGATGAAGACAACGTGATGTGCAACTATATGGATATATGTTTGGTATCTATATAGACTGTTTTTTTTTTTGTTTTGTTCTTTTGAGCCTCCACAACTTGGATAAATGGTCGTCTTTTTGCTACATCTCCCTTGAGATCGTTGATCGCTCCTCGGTTCAACATTTACCCATTTTTAACATCATCTGCATCTGCATTTGCAACTGCAACTGCATTTGCTTCGTAAAAATCTGCTTCACAACGGCTCGTCTTTTTCTCGGGGCTAAGTTGAACTTAGTGGAAACTAGGTAACAATTGGCCACAATTGCATCTGAGCTTGCATGTTTCGTCGAAATTAATTGTTTTCATGTTGTAAACTTGTAGCCCTAACAGAGTAATATACATACATATGCTGTGTCTCTCTGTGTTGTGTGAGTGAGTGTGTGTTTGGTGTTCTATGAACGTTTCAAATCGAGGGAAGAGTTAACCAAATTCTATTGGCATATAAGTACCAACTATATACGTATTCAATCGAGCACGAGTCTAATAATTACAATTGATGGTGTTTGTGTTGGTTTTGGTGTCTTGTCCCGATACAGTAGAAGAAGAACTTTAACTATTCTTGAATACATTTTTATATTAAACATACCCCGTGCCTTTTTCTTTCTTTCTTGAAAAATACGCTTTAAAATGAAACAACCCGAGTTTGGATATCTATGTTGTATATTGTGTTCTTTGATCGTTTTGTTTTGTTTGCCAAGCAAAATTGTTTACTGGATATATCGGCACATAAATGCAGTTTATAGAGCGTTGATTGGTTTCTTGTTAATATAATATTTATTGTTATTGTTTTATTGAGTGTTGTGTGTTGTTTCTGTCTGTTACCCTTCTGTTATTTACTTGTGTTTCTTTCAGCTCTGCTCCTGCTTCCGCTCCTGCTCTCCTGCTATTGACCAATGCTCCTGTGCTGGCCCATTAACTAGTTCCCTATTAATTAACGTATGTAAATATGTGCGTATCTATGTGGGTGCTAATGCATGTCAGTGTGGGATAGATAGAGGAGGAGTTTTGTCTGCGCTTGATTGTTATGTGTAGTTATATATATTGAATACGTTCCATCTACAGACAGAGAGAGAGAGATGCTAACATTCATTTTTCTTGAGATTCCAGCAGGGTTCCATACAAACAGCCCCACAATTCAACTTGATTCCCATGCCACGCGGCCATGTTCCATTGCATTAGAGGGTTGTGGTGCGTAGCATGGCTATCTTTCCTTCCGGCTTGCTGCTGTTGCTTGGCTTCTCCTTATCCGTTCCTGCCGTTTCCTGCTGCTCCTTTTCCTTCTTCCCAGTCGCACTCCCCTTTTTGTCCGCGTCGCCTTGCCTGGCCGACGTCAATTTACGCACAATTAAACTCCCGGTGTGCTTGATGTTCCGCTTCAAACGATTGCCGCCGCCATCGCCTTTGCTCTTGTGTCCACTGGCACCAGCACCAGCACCCTCTCCATCTCCATCTCGCTCTCCACCGCCTTTGTCACTCCTCTTATTATCCGCGATCTCGGCGGTCTCCTCTTCCAGAATCGGATTAATTGGATTAAAGTCAGCTTGGTACAGGGGTACATCAATCGAGTGACCAGGCTGGGTGTCAATCACCTGAAGGTCTTGCACCTCTTCACTGGACTGCAAGTTCTCCTTGGAACTAAACGGTGAATACATTTGAAACGCCGACAGCAACGAGTTGGATTTCTTTTGATCTTCGCTGCCGCCCGTGGTCAGCCTACTTTTCTTGCGCCGCTGAGAGCCCCCCTGCTGGCTGGTTAACGAGCGGCACAGCAGCGAGAGCTCCGACAGCCGGGAGGCGCTGTCGTTGCTGGCCCTCCGACAGTTGGCGGTGGAGATGTTGTCGGGCGGCTCGGTGGCCCCCGAGGCAGCGGCGGCGGCGGCGGCAGCATTCCCCTCGTTGTTCGTTTGGTTAAGTCACAGCCGGAGGTCAAAAGCAATGCGAGACGCAATGTTCTTGAAGCCAATGCTGGTGCCTGGTTGGTATATAATAAATATATTTGTTAAGAAATCAATTCTGATTAAATAAACTATGATTTAATTACCAGAAATTCGCTTGAATCGAACTCCATTCAGGGACAGGCGTGGCAGCTTGCACACCTCAATTTCCCATTGCACCAGGGAGTCGGTATTGGGATCACCATGAACGCACCAGAGGACAAAGCTAGAAATATTTCAGATTTATATAAATATGTCCAACTAACAGGTGACTTTCTTTTACTAACCGCTCGCGCTGTTCGTAGTCGCAGTTATTTTGGTCCAACACTTCCCGGATCTTTTGCATTATCTGATCGGGCATCAGTGGCGAAGTGGTCTTCATGGACCAAGTAAAACGCAATACTCGAGGTTTCACTGACTCTTCCGTGGTTGTCTGACTGTAAATATATGTATAAGCATTTTATAATTACGACAGTCCAGCGAGCGATCCAATTAACACTCTTTTACATATTCACTTCTTTTCGTATTTATTTTTTTTTATAATTAATTGCATTTTGATTTTACTGATTCTGCAGACCTTTCTATTTCACTTCAAGATTACAATCAGAGCTCGCAATTATTAACTGACCTTTATTATTATATAAATAATTTAAGTCCTTTAAGGACCCTTTTGACATTGTCACGAACAAATCGCTCTTTTGAGACTAGCCTAACACATTAGAATTATTCCCCTTTAGTTATAGTTATTTCTTTACTATTTTGACTACTGTAAATTATGGTGTGTGCAATTTAGGCGTCTGTTTCGAGCTTGTTACCTTGCCTTAGTTAGTACATATTAATGTTATTATTATATTATTTTGTATGTTTTATGACTATGGCATTGTCAACAAGGAAAAGTTAAGACCTTTTTGCTCTTTGCAAACGGTTATTTAAAGAGCAAACAAGAGAAGTTTAACTATGAACATTCAATTGAAGACTGAAACGAAGAGAAATTAAGTAAAAAGATCATACAAAAAGGACCTCAAAGAAAAGACGCTCAACCAGCTCTGATTAGGATCCCTAAAGTAACTAATTAAAACTGTAGCAAAACTCTATTTCTTCTGTTAAGCCAGCGATCAAAAAGCTTCAAAAAATGATCCAATATGAAGAAATTGCTAACCCACAAAATCATCTGTGCTACAAATAAACTTTTTCGATATTCAAACTATTTGAGACTCCCAGAAGTATTTCGCAAATATTAATATAAATAAATATGGAATAAAATTGAAATGCATATGGTGGGGTTTTTCATTTGCTCACAAATGTTTCACATCATTTATTATTATTATGGTTTTATTAAATTATCAATTGTTTTATATTTATGCGTTATTTCTTTGAAACTTAATATGTATAGATAACTACTGATCGAGCCACTGAAGGCGGCGGCCGATGATAACACGATCTCTATAGATACATCAGCTGTACAAATAAAATGGTCACATGCACTATAGTGGTAGGTAATACATTGTTATATTCCTTGGATTTAAGTTTAATTTGTTTTGTTTTAGTGACTACGTGGTATATGCTTAAATACTAGGTACACGCTCGCTGCTGCACGTCTGGCATTTTTAGCGCCTCATAAAGTTCAGCATCTGCGCACAGTGGTTGTGTGATTTTTATGATTTGCAAGATCGTTAGTTGGCTGGCTGGCTGGCTGGCTGCTTGGTTTTGTTGGTTTGTTGTTGGTTGGTTGGTTGATTTAATTTGATTTGATTAATTGATTGATTGGTTGGTTGGTTGCTTGATTGTATGATCCACAGATACAATTTCTTTTAAAAAACAAATCAAGCTCATATAGGAGAATACAAATACAGATCCATACATACGATACATACATACACATATAAATACAAAGATCGCTAAATAAAGTTCAAGATCATCGTTACAAAATTAGCAACTTCTTTTGGTGTTGTCTATATATTGTGTAGTGTGTGAGTGTGTGTTCACTATAAGATAATGAATGATGTAGGCAAAAACACCACGCACTTTACACTTTACACTTTAGATCGGTTTTTAGTCGAGTTAGGCTTAAGTTAGGCTTTACTTTTAGCAGTTTCCTCTCACGCTCACTTCGCTCAGTGATATATATTGTTTTGTTTTATTTGATTTTATTAACTATAATTGCGATACGCATTTAACATAAATATATATAGAAGTATATATATATTTAGGTAGTACTCGTAGGTGTAATATTTAGTAGTAATTGTAATCCATAATCGTGACAGTGACACAGCAATAGTGGTCGGGATTTCGTTCTGATTATTGCGTTTCTTATTTAATTTTTTCATTATTTGTTTCGGTTTCGGTATCGTTTCGCTTTATTTAATATATGTATATATATATGTACTCTATTTTATATTTTATATTGCCATTTGCTGGTCGGTCGGTCGCTCCTCTCGCATCGTTTTACAAACAATGAAAACAAAGGTTTCGTAATTTCTGTTTGTGGTTGCTTTACTTTTAAATATATATATATATATGTATATGTATCTTTAATTTATATAAATTTATAATGTATAATTAGTTAATAATTGTAATAAAACATAGGCGCATTTGTGAAAATTTCAATTAACGCAACGGAACTCAACGTTGTCGGTGTTCATTTGAAGGGGTTCGAATCGAAACCGGGGGATCAGGATCGGGATCGGGATCGTAATCGGGATCGTGATCGGTATCGGTATCGGTATCGGTAACGCAATTGGAATCGAAAGCGATATCGATCGGATCGGTAACCATATATCGTATCATATCCCGATGCGATCCAATCGGAATTCGATCATATCTGTGTGTCTCTGTCTCTGTTCATATCTGAACCTCTCTCCGTCACGCGCGTTTACTCTAGGGGAATCGTTTGTTTCAGTTTCAGTTTCAGTTTTAGAACTATTAACAAGAAGTAGTTAATGCTTGTTTTGTTAATTACTGGTTTGGCCTAAAATTAAAGAAAAAATTTTAAACAAATTATTCACGGCTGGAAAAAATATTAATAATGGGTAAAAAAACAAATACCAGAAATGAAACCAAAGAAGACAGATAAGAATAAAACGGAATAATGGTGGTAAGTGGAGTTTCATCATCATCATTTTTCATGTTTCTTCATAGAAAAAGAAAAGTAAACGCAATCGTTCTTCAAACTGATAATAATAATAATCAATATGTGTGTGTATCGCATATTTCACACATTTTCTCTTTTACTTTCTTATCCAATTAGCATTATTATTATTGTAATTAATTTTTGATCATGTTTTTTTGTTTTTTTTTAAATAAATGAAGGAAGAGAGACAAGAACAAAAGAGCCTTCCTAGCGTGTGGTGATAATATATAATAATAATAATGGAAGTACACACAAAGTTGTACAAAGCAAACGTGGATATACAGGATTAGAAAACTACATAATATTTATATGTATATATTTATATAGATAATATATGTACGAGAGTATTTGTCAACAAAATCAATCAATCAAGGAATAAAACGAACTAAAGGTGTGACGGAGATTTGAGAGCGTAGAGAGGAAGCGACAGACGTTGGCCCCGTATTTTTCTTATTTTCTTTTTGTTACTGTTGTGGCCAATCTAAGATTATGGATTCACGTAGTCACATATGTATGTATGTATCGTTTTGTATTCTTTATATTTTGTTTTTATTTTTAATTTTGCACCTGAATCAGAGTTGGATTTGGAAGGCGACCAATATGTGGTTAGGTGGTTAGAGAGTTCCGTGTTATTTTTTCGTTTATAGCAATTTAGCAATCGATTCGATGACACTGACACTTTTGATTCAACAGCAACAACATCAACAACAACATGTTATCATCCCGACCGAATAGCCAGTTAGCCATTTTTTTCTTTATTCATTGTTTTCTACGGGCTGAGTGAGCGCCACAGTCGGAATATATATACACAATGTACATATGTATGTGGTATGGTACGTAAGCTAACTAAATATTGGTATAGGAATATGTTTTAGCAATGCGAGCGAGAGCATCTATGTAAACTAAACCGACCGAACCGGCATATGCACGGAAACCCAATCGAACGAACGAATCACCCAGCCACCACAATTTTGGGGTACAGTAGTGAGTGCATCGGACCGATGTGTGGTGCATATGCCTGTTCGAGTCCGTTCTTAAGCAAAAAAGGTCCTCTGGGTGTGCGTATGTGTGTGAGTGTTTCGTGGTATATACATAGAGAGTATATACTGCTTTCCTTCTGAAAGACTTTCAGTTCAAAAAAAAAACGAGGATAAAGAAACCAAAAACAAGAAAGAACAGAAAAGAAATTCCATATACAAAACATGTGCATATCATTAGTGGAAGATAAGTAGTAGTAACAACTTCGTAATGAATTGAACTCAATTGTTCGCAGTAAATCAAAAATAGTTAACCATTATTAATCATAAAATCACGCCCAATTACACTTTTCCTCAATATGTCAGGCAAAATCGTATGCAGGTGCTGTGTTTGCCTTTTAAATTGATCTCCTTGGGGAAGGACTATTACAATGGGTTAATAGTAACGCATATAAGCCTGTACATCAGTTGAGTCAATTAACTTTCGCAGTGGCATAGCATTAGGTCGGTTAATAAGTAAAAGAGCCTTGCTATAAAATATTTATTCTTATTTCAAATGTCATCATCATCTGCCTCTCTCTCTCTCGCGCGCGCTCAATAAATCCATTGTTAACGTAGTGCAGAGTTTCTTTATTTAAACAAAAGTGAACTGGTGAGAGGGTGATGGACCAAAGAAACGTATTTTTTTTATTATTGCATGAAAGTCACGACATTGAAATTGAGTATTTAACCAAAACAGAAGAAATCGCACACAAAACTATAGTGCATACAAATATTATGAGCTCTCTTTAAAGAGCCAACCAACTACAGTGCGTTTCAGTATTGAAAATTATAGTATTTTAACCATGGCAATATTGAAGCTTTTAGTGCTTTATATTTCACATAATATTATTAACCGATTTTATCATTTATTCATCTATAGTCTAGGTTGTTCCTCCTCTATCTGTTCAGGTGCCTCTATTAAGTAATACGCGCCAAATCATCCTGTTCGCTATCCCTTCGCCTCAGACCTAAGATCTACCTGGGAGTCTCTATTTAAATATTATTTCCAATTTAAAAACTCTGCATATCCAACGGGTCTTTTCATCTATTTTATTTATTATTTTTTCAAATTGAATTATGTGCATCGATGGGCATGGCTTTGTAATGCGCTTGGTAGCGATAACTTTGAGCTGCGCTGGCTTGAGTGATTTTTTACGGACATTCTGCAGACAACTTGGTACAAAACATAACACATGAGCATACATTACATACGTGGTGTATGTATGTGCGGCAGATATGCAGTAAAATGAAAACACAATTATGAAACATAAAATGTGATAAACGAGAAAAATCAAACAATAACGAAAAACAAATCAAAAGAAACGGAAAATAATTAAATTAAACAAAAACAAAATAAATAAAAAAAGGAAAATCAAAATGGTGTAAAGAAAGGAAATAAATAAAACGCAAAAATAACGAATCGAATTGCAGTTTGCATTTGCTTTTCTTGTAATATTCCATTAACTGAAGAAATGAATTTGGCACTTTGTGATATTTGGCTGGGACTACTTACCGTTTGCTAAAACGTGAGGAGAGTTTGGAGAAGAAGCTCATGCGACCCGGATGGGAGGAGTCGCCGGAGGCACCGCTTGTGCCCGAGTATTCCAACGCTGTGTTGTTTCGTGCTCTGGTTTGACCTAAGAAGGGGTAATAATATCGTCGTTAGAAACGAATTGCCACTGCAGCCCTTGCTGACGTGTACACAAACACACAATCTACAAACTGCATGGTTTTTTTTTTTTTTGTATTTTCTGTATCATTAAAGACTAGAGTACATATATAGTTAAATACTGTAAGAGTTTGTAAGTAAAACGCCATTGCCAGGCGCAAAGTGCAATGTGATATCTATACCACGTCTATATGTTAGGTGTTTGCAATCCATTAACTATATTTCTGATAATGATATATTGGATACAATCAGTGGTTTCACAGAAATGTAACTAGAAGGGTTTCTAACTAGGAAGATACTAAGAAACCTTTTGAATTTTTAATTTTACGATATTTTAGGAACTTTTCCTGACTTTTTTTGCTGGTTCTATAAAGATCCTATAGATTATCACAAAGTTAGGAACTCTCTCACTTATAATTTCGTAATACTCTATTCGTAATTTCTACATTTTCCATGAAACCACTTAATTTTATTTAATTTTCAAATTATCCCAATAAATTTAAAACTAATTACACAAATTTGGAGCACATAAACGTAGTGATACTCTATTAATAGCCACATACTCTACAGATTAAGGGTACCTCCTACTGATAATCACATTGCACTTTGTCCCATTGCGCTTAACGTTCTGTTGTTTTTTCTTTCTTTCTTATTTTTTTCTTTAGTAAAATCGCGATAGCTGAATGTGGACAGACAAATGTGTCAGTTTTGTATCGGCATTTGAGCAATTTTGGTCGCTATGAATAGTTTTCCATCCGTATTTCCAAAACATACATTGATATTTACAGGCAGTACATTCGGGAGTGGATCAGAGTACACGGGTTGTACTACGTGACACCACTGGAGACAAACGTGCATGGAGTGGGTGCAGCATTAGATCGCGGAAATCATAAGCGATGCGATGTACGACAACAGAAAGTAACATTCAGCTAAATGGATCGATCGAGTTTTGATTGAACGGATTAAGAAACTAATCTCAAAATCATAATTGAGGCGCGATATAGGTAGGTATGCAATATGGATGGCGGGAGAAGGGTGCAGTGCTTCAGGACATTTATTATCGGATGCAGCATGAATGGGAGAATTGTTTCAAAGTTATTGAAAATAATATAAATATAAATAAAAAAAAGAAACACACTCGATAACGCGGTAACATCTAACATATATGAAAGGCTTTAGCCTAGTTTTCGGTTTAGTTTAGGGAACGAGTGGGGCGGCGGGCGGGCGGGTGTTTGGTGTGGATAAAATTAAATTATTATTATTAAAACTAATAAAAATAAGTGAACAGAAAACTCACCAGAGTGAAAGGTTGAACGTGATGGAACATTCCTTGGAAAGTGTCTGCTTGATTTAACAGCCGATGCCATTCTAAGTCGATCGAACAGACTATATATGTACAAGAACAATACATATACACACATACGTATGGAATGGAAATCAAATCAGTTTCGAATCAGTTCGTCGGAGATAGAGAGAGAGAGAGAGTACATTCAAATCCAATGAATCGCATTTTCGGGAAACGAATATGTTTTTATCAGTATATAAGTTTGTTGTTTGATTTGTTTGTTTGTTTGTTTGTTTGTTTGTTTTCCATTAAATATTTGTTTGATTTGGTTGTTTTTCGTTTTTGTTTGGCAATCAATGTGTGTGTAATCGTTCGAACGTTCGTCACATGTCACATAATGGCGATGATGGTGTTGTAATGTTGAGGAGTTTAGAATGAGTAAGGGCAGTTGTGTTGGGTGATCATCATCATCAAATCGAATTGAATCGAATTTGTTTGGTTGGCGGGTTTCGGAGATTCAAGATGTGTGTTACCCAATATGTTGCGTCATTTGCCAATTGGATAATTGTGTGTTCATATTTCGTAATTCGTTTGGGTTGATTTCGGGGTTTTTTTTTAGATGCAGAATGGCGGCAGGCGGGTGTGTTGATGGTCAGAGCAGCGCGAATCAAGCATTTTGTTCGATTGATGTGACAAATTGATGACGGTAACCAAGGGTTTATGGTTTTGTTTGTATAGATTGTTTTGTTTTATCGATCACGTCGCAGACATAAACAAAATGAAAAGAAAAAAATAAAAATAGATCATGTAAATTTTCTTAAAAAGACAAGCACTTAAAAATACGTTTTCTTATAAATAAAATCGGATACTTCAACTTCAACTCTTTGGTTTTGGCTTTTATGAACATGAGAACATATGCAAGAATGTATCGAATTCGAGAATATATATATAGTTTATATTAGAAAGCTCAGCACAAGATAAAAGGTTTGATCCATCGGTCTCTACATGAAAGCGTTCTATGTGATGGTTCATGCGTTCGAGTTAGCCACTCGAGATTCCACATATTACAAGACTATGTACTTCGAATGGAGCAAATGCCTATTATTATAGTAAAGCTCGCGACTAGGGAACATATCCTGGGATATATATTACGCTACGATACCCGCTTATCGTGGGAAAGAATTGGAGTTATTATATTGAAAGTGTTATGCTTGTTAGTCGTACATGGGAGAGCAAATGGTAATCATGTTCAGAGAAAGAGAGAGAGAGAGGTACAAAGGTTACAACAGCGGCACAGAAACAAACTATATCGAATAGAATTTGTAAAATTAGGTAGGCATTTAACGCATTAGTGAAAGTAAACGGAAGTAAACACACACAATTATTATGGAGAAAATTCAATTTTACTGGCGATGGAGGAGTCAATATTTGTAGTTTTACTGACAGAGACAGAGAGACATGCATGCATGGGGAAAACAAACAAAATGATGAGAGTTCTTATTATATTTTAGAAACTTGGATTGTATCGCTTAGTTGCGTGACTGTCTGTTTGGACTCTTCCCAAATGAGAATACGAAATAAAAAACTATTCACTGTTCGTTGGATGTGGATCCGGGCATTTGTATAGCAATATCTTGGCATCGCCGCCAATTGAATTTCATTCAAATGAATTACAAAAATATATGCAAAAATAGGCGAACCAAATTAGGAAAATTAAACCCAAACCGTACGCTATTTGTAGTAGTAGTAGTAGTAGTAGTAGTACATACTTAAGCAATATATATCTGTGTATGGAAAGGGTCGTGTTCGTCGCTTTGGGTGTTCGAGACCCAAAAATAAGGTCAACAATACAAATGAGCAATAAATACAATGCAAGCCATCATCAAGTTGATGGAAATCAAATGGGAATCTAGTGTTTACACTCTAGCAATAGTTGCAAGCGTTGCGCCATTGCAATTATTGTGATTTGTTATTATTATTGGACACACACGCCCACGACCCTTGGTGTAATGAGGCACAATAAATATCTCTTAACGTAATATATTGCATTTTCACTCACCAAATTTGTTCGATTCGTTTGAATCCAAATTGAATTCGTTTCAAACCACATTTTTTTATGTTTGCATATTGCATTTTGCATATTGCATTTTCATATCAGATTGTTGCGTGGTTTGTCGTAATTCAATATAGTTTGCAATAATTGTTGCATATTGTTGCGATTATTGTTCAGGTTTTCAATTTGCATTTTGCGATTATCGAAAGGGTAGTAATAGTAGAGTAGTACAATAATTGAGCGAGCGTCGATAGGAAGACGAAGGAGGTTGGTTGTTGCAGATTCAGATTCAGATTTCGTAGGTGGTTGGTTGGTGGTGGTTTTTGGTGTTATTTGTAGTTGCGGATATATAGAACGCCACAAAGAATATGGATGTACATATGTGGTAGTGTAGTAGTAGTTATCAAAATTAGACATTTTTTGTTTTGTTTGGTAAACAGACAATGTTTTCAAATATTTGTAAAAAACATGAAAAGATAAGAAATTTACATTATTCAATTGATCAAATTCTGGTTAGGTCGTTAAGAATACATCTTGGATAAATATATAGATAAATATACAAAAAAAAAAACAAACAAACGGTAACGAATACGAATAGAACGAAACTAGGAAAGGCCAACAACACACTGTTAAACTAATAGTAGAGTAGAGAACAATAAATTCTTATAAATACTGAGGTAAACATATATATTATTATAAATAATATAGCCAGAGCTCGTTAAATGCCCTCAATCGTTTTAATAAACTTAAAAGAGACTTTCCCTGTAGTGATTGTTGTATTCAGAGGGACAAAATTCGAAATCAATAGAGTTGGAGTGTGTGAAATGAGAACCAACCTTCCGAGCTCTGGCTATAACCCACCCTGGACTCCATAGGGATTAAGACTTAATAATATTCTACCCTGAAAAGGTCTAAGGTAGCTCGCTTCTCCACCGTCAATATCACGCACAGCCAACAGAGAACTCTACATAATTTATAGCATTTTTGTAACAGTTTTCAAGTTCTTTTAAATCCACATTTAAACATGATTTGTTATCCCATTTTTTAGTTCCTACATTTAAAGCTTAATCTATGAAATAGCGTTAATATATAAGACTACAAATGTTTATAATGAAAGTAAAACTGTTCCGCCTTTTATCAATAAATCATGCCTAAGATTCTCTACAGCTGAGCTGAATTTCTAGTTATTTGAATTATCAAAAAGGAACCAAATTGAAGGTTGCTAATTACTTATGTTAAATGAATCTGTTGTGAATTATCGATGACTAATGAAGATGATTCGTTGAAATGATTGCCGCCGAATGAATGCACAATAATTCGCCCAAAAACAAATAAAATGCCAGCCAATTGTTTAAAAATTATAAAAGGTAAGAAACTGAAAAGCAGTGAAACTTGAAAATCAATTCATTAATTAAAAAGTAACGAAATTTTGTTTGTTTAGTTGTTTTGCGTTTTTTTTCTTTTTTTCTTTTGTTAAATTACTCAAGTGTATACCTCGTTCCGAGCGGGTCATTCGAGACCGAGACACATCCGTCCGCAGAGGGGCGAGGACTCGATACAGACGCGCTTTTGGTATGACCCTTCCCAGCGGGAGCTGCCGATCCACTGCTGGAATTTGGTGCATGTTTCAAGTTTTGGGCCGAAAAATTGGTAGAATCGTATTCGTAAATATGGCATTGTTTTTGGTTTTAAAGAGTCAAGAGTTTTAGAACCCAAATGAAATTGAAATGTGAAAACAAAATGAACTAATTTTTGGAATGTGCCAAACAGCACACGGCAACCAAAAAGAGAACTGAACTGTGCGTGACTAACTATGTATATATATACACAATATAATGTCGTTTTGTATTCCCGATCTCCTCTCTACATCTCTTTTTTGATGGGAGTAATGCTGCGGCTGCTGCTTCTGCTTCTGCGTCGACTAGATGCTTTTTCTAACCTCAGGATCAGAGCAACAGATCCAATTCGAGTGCAAACCAAAGGCAAAGAAAAACGATAAGGTGACAGGCTTGCGCGCTTCTCAGCTACCAAACTGACTGAACAACTAAATAAGCCTCTGCCAAAACGGGGAATGTGATGCAAACAATAACCGGGGATTCCGTATAACTAAAACTACATATATAGGGGGAGGAAACTGGGAGGCGCTTTATAACCAGCTCAACTCTCACGTACTTTGTCTCTGCAGGAATAACATTGGTTTTCTCCGTCGACGAAGTCTTTTCGTACAGCGTGGTGGAGCGGCGTGGAATGATGCCACTGGTGCCACTAACTGTGCGATTGCCGTTCGTCGGGTCGTACTTCGTTGCCGTTCGCGGCTTGGCGGGACTGTTCAGTGCTGTAAATTCGTGAGGGGTTTAAAAATAAGTTAAGTTCCTGATTATTTTCTAATCTATACAGTCCTTACTTGTGTCTGCCGTGGTGAGCATCTTTTGGGTGGCCGAAGCGGGTCTCTGATTTTGTGCGGCAAGTCGCGCTGTATTCTCTTTAATCGTAGCCGAATCGATGGTATTCTGACGCTTAAAGTTGCTGCCACTATTTAAAAAGAATATAAATTAATTACTTTTGTTTTCTTATGCTTTGATTTGCTTTTGCTTCTCTTACACTGACGCTCGATCCGCCGCTGATCCTGCAGCATTGTAATTATTGCTTGGATTTACAGAACCGACGCCTCCGCCAGCTGCCGCCGCCGCAGCCACAGTTGCTGTGGCATTTGTGGGTCCAACGCCTATAAATAAATATTATATCATTAGTATAAGATAGCATTGGCGTTTGGCAACCTTAAAAGCTCTCCTTGTATTATTAAATCCAACTAGCTAGACTTTCTTTCTTATACAAACGAGCAGGTTAAAGAGAGTACGTGATCACAGATTACAACGATTTTTGTAAGAGAATTTTACGATTTGAGCTGTCAGCAAGTCCACGACATTCGAGTGAGTAATTTCTTTAGAGCGTTATTTTCTAAACATTCACTTTAAGTTAGTTTCTTGTCAAAAGTATTAATTAAACTTGAAAATATGGAAATATGAAATTGAGTTAGGATTTTCAAAGAGAGCTTCTACGGTACAACATATAAAGTATAGAATCGTTAGCCCCAAAAACTGGGACTTACGCAATGTTTCCGCACCGGACGAGGCTCGGCGACTAGGCTTCGTGCTGGACGCCGATATGCTCCGGTGGACTCCACGATGCGTGGGACTCTGCACACCCGCACTGCCAGCATTGGCGCCTGCATCGTTGCCCGAGATGTTGCGCAGTGATAGCGTCGAGCCAGACCGCGATCCGTCACTTTCCGGCTGCATTTAATTAGCGAGGAGGAGGAGGAGGAGAAAGACTATCCTTTAGCACACCGACCTGGTTTCGTACTTTTATTGTACTTACGTCCGTGCTCTTGCGTCCCAGCAGCAAATACGTGGCAAACACGTCGTCGTAGCGCACCTGCGAGAGCGAAGCCTCGATATCCTGCCGATTGTAGCCCATCGCGACTAGAGCTTCTGATCATCGCGATGCGGAAATAACAAAACAGATTGGGTGTGAGTTCTTTGTAGATGGATTTCAGGACAAACTCCGAAACAATTTAGTACATTTAGTAGATAGCGCATGCAAATTCATTACGTATACATTATATTATTATGTTTTTTTTGTTTGGCTAACAACATATCGCCGATAATTGGAATAGCCGGAATTGTGTGTATTTTCTTGGCCTTCAACTGAACGGAATTGGTTTACAAAACTAGGAATGATGTATTGTCTTGTATAGGTGGCCATGCATGCAGCTAGCGAAATGAAAAGTATACACCGCCGTGGCAGGACCCAAACCGGTTGCAATTCTCAGCCTAACCGCGTTGTCGACTTGAATTTAATTGAATTGAATTGAAGTGAGCATTTTGGCAGAGAACAACAATTTATTTCTCTTATTCACAGCGTGTGCAGATACAGGATGGTTATTCACAGTGGCAACAACGACAAACACATACAAAAACTGAAGAAAGTACACGAAAAATAAATAGAAAAGAAAAATTAATTTCAATTTTCCCTTTGGCTGGCTGTACAAGATTTAATGTGTTTTTTATTCGATTTTTTATCCGTTCTCTTGAGCCGACGACGACGTCTCTTCCTGTTTGATTTTGGTTTTGCGGACAGAAAGTGAGAAAGAGAACAGAGAGGAGTTGGGGGTTAATGCGGAATGGTCTCGAGCGCGGCGAGTGTTACGAGTGTTTGTTTCACTACATTCACGGGATGATTGCATACATTTTTGGGTGGCATTGGCCGCGGCACCTTCCGCTCGTCGATCAGAAAATTCACCATCAACATCAAGTTGTATGCACTACGGCGAATCGAGAGCGAATTCTTGACACCGGTTTGTGACCCCGCAGCTATGTTGTGAGAATTTACAAAACGAAAAAACCATGATGGCATATACATATATTTAAAGGATAACATGGCCAAGGAACAACAGCAATTAACTACAAAATCAAATGAAAACAACAACAGCATTTCTCATTAAAGAATAAAAGAGTTGGTTGACACAAAAATATTAGTAAGATTACATAGCAAAATTCAAGAGATAATAAAAGAGAGGCAGAGGCAATTGGCAGGCAGAACACTCCATTCCACACACAATTCTGTTAATAATATTAGTAATGAATTTTGTATACAGTACCCGTCTTACCTATCCGCTTGGGATCGGCTAAATCGGCCTTGGGCTCAATGTAGGGCTTGAGTTCGTCCTCCTCAAACCCCATGTTCATCCACTTGTCGCCCATGATTGTTTCCAGACTAGCACGCTTTGCGGGATTCAGTACTAAGAATTTTCGGAGCAAGTTTTCGCAGTCAGTTGACATATAGAAGGGAATTCTGCAAGAATAAATATATGTATATATAACCATCAAAAGATCAAACAACCAAGGCGGCCACTCACCTATATTTGCCTCTGAGCACACGCTCGCGCAGCTCCCTCAATGTGGAGCCGTCAAAGGGCAGGGAACCGCTCACTAACGTATACAGGATGACGCCCAGCGACCACACATCAACCTCGGGTCCATCGTACTTCTTTCCCTGAAACAGTTCTGGGGCCGCGTACGGTGGACTGCCACAGAATGTGTCCAGCTTGGAGCCGGGCGTGAACTCGTTTGAAAAGCCAAAGTCTGCGATTTTGATGTTTAGTTCGCTGTCCAGCAAAAGGTTTTCAGCTTTTAAGTCCCTGTTCGAAGAAGAGATAAATATGAAAGCGTTAGGAACGCGTTATTTATTTAATTTGATTTATTATTTATCGTACCTGTGTATTATTCTCTTTTGATGACAGTATTGCACAGCTGAGACAATTTGTCGAAACTTAACGCGTGCCTCCTTCTCCTTCATGCGTCCATGTTGAACCAGATAGTCGAAAACTTCGCCACCCGACGCATACTCCATGATCAGATATAGCGTCTTCTCCGTTTCAATTACTTGGAACAATTTAACTATGTTGGGGTGATCCAGCATCTTCATTATCCTAACCTATAATGGGCAGTGAATAGGTTTAGTCCCAGTAAAAATCGATAAATATTAGTTGATAAACCACTAACCTCTCTGAAGAGTTTCTGAAGTGACCCAGGATTGAGTTGGGTCTTGTCAATTATCTTGATGGCCACCTCCTTGCCGGTGGGCAGGTGCTTAGCCAGTTTCACCTTGGCAAAGTTGCCCTTGCCAATCGTCTTGATGAGTTTGTATTTGCCAATGTGCTCCTCCGTAGCACGCCATCGCATAGGAGCACTACTCCGCATCTGCATGTTAGGCGAACCCTGTAATCATAAGGCAATAAAAGCATAAGTGAATATATTGTTTCAAGGGTAATATTAACTAGTTTGCCCCCCGAAAAGGTTCTAATGGAAGAATAAGGGGTTACTAGAAAAAGAACTCTTGTAGTTCTTACCACTTTAAAATCTTTCAGTGGATGTTGTGACTTTGAACTACTTCCTTTGAATAAATAAATAAATGAGAACAAGAATTTAGACTCCTAAATTTGATATTAAATTGAATTTCCTCCCTAGTTGCTTCATGTTTACCTGTGCAACATGGTTGCTGTATACATTGCTGCGGTTCGTCACCACACTGGGAGCGTGGCTACTACGATGGTGTCCCACCGGCGGCGGAACAGCAGTCTCCGACCCAGACCCAGATCTCGAACCATGCGTCGCAGTGGAGCTTTGGTTTGCGCTAGCTCTGGCTGAGCTACTGCTCGTTACAGGCTCCGTTCGGCTGGAATTATACGGCGGAATGGGCGCCACAATTGGTCGCTCTGAACGGCGCTTAGAGCTGGACGCACTGCTGCCGGTCCCTGAAGCACCTGAAGCACCTCCTCCTCCCGAGGACGCCTGCCGGTGGGAGGACTTTTGTGCCAGCAAAGCTTCGAATTGTCGCAAATTCTCCTCTCTTCGTTTGGCCGCCGAAATGGTGGTGGCCGTCACTTTGGATGGCGCCACTCCGTCCACCACACTGTTGCTGCTGCCTCCGCGACTAGCCGACCCGGAGGCACTGCTGGAGGTCGATGTGGTGAAGGAACTTCGGGCCGCCGGAGTGGGGGCAGTGCCGGCTGGCCGCCACACCGCCGGCTGCTTCTCGTCCTGCATGTGCTGCTTCTGCTTGAGAGTGGCGCGCATGGCCAGCACGGTATCATTGTTCTTCGTATCGGAGGCGGTGCGCGCCAGCTTGGCCTTCACGGCACTCGATCCGCTGGAAGCTGCCGCCGAGTTCTTGGAGTAGGCACCAATCGAATTGCGACCGTCGCTGCCCCGCTGGAATTCCGAGAGCATCAGCTCGTTGCTGGCATCCAGCTCGCCGGCTCTGCGTCCGCCCAAATACTGGAAATCGTTCTCCGAGGACATGTCACTGATGCCCGGCCGCAGCAGGTTCTCCGTTTCGCCATAGCGCTTGCTCTGCTTGCGCTTTATCTCCATCTTCATCACGTCCATCGAGGACTGAGAGTTTTGCTGCTGCTGTTGATGCTGCTTAAAGCTCTCCTCCACGTTGTGGATGTGCTTCTCGATGGAGCCGAGGGCGAAGGATACCCCGGCATCGTCCTCGGTGGACAGGAGGTTACGTGGCGCCGGCAGCTTCTGTTGGCGCTCCGGAGCCCTGGGCTGGGGATGGGGCTGAAGTGTGGGAAGGGCGGAAACCGCTATACGGGGAAGCGGAGCAGCCTTCACTTCTCGTCGGCGTAGCTCCACAACGCTTTCGTCGTCGTCGACGATTGCGAGGGATCCGAGATCCTTGGTGGCAAGATATGTTCGCTCCACTTCCGTTTCTGGCAAGTTGTCGCTGCAGCTGCTGCTGCTGTTATTGTTGTTGTTGTTATTAATAGTTTGGTTGGTGGCGGAACTGGAGGAGGTTGCAACGCTGAGCTTGGGCGGCGCCGGTGCCGCCCCCTTGCGGGCGGCATACAGGCGGACACTCTTCCTGGTGGCATCGCCGCGATTCAAGTCCGGTGTCGTGGTGCTGCCGGTGGCCTCCATTGCGCTCCTCTCCGTCTCGCTTTCGTCTTTGGTTTCTCTCTATTTAAGCTGCTGTTGCTGCTGCTGCTACTGCTCCTTTTCTGTTTTCTTTCTCTTTTGTCGTGGCACTATCTTCGTCGCGCGCGCGTGATTGTATTAGTGCACTAGTACTTGTTGCTCGGAGAGATCGCAACTTTTTCTTTTTCTTTCTCTTTGCGCTTTTTGCTTTCTGTTTATTGTTCTTACACTGCAAGTTTAGTTTTGGGAAAATTATTGAATGGGCTTTGTGTGTGAGTCTGTGTGGCAGCTTGAGTTTTCGCTTTGCAACAGTGCGTGTTTTTTCTTATTTGTTTTTTAGTTTTCGGAATGCAACACACCTACGCCTACACCTCTACACACACAGCTGCGCGTGTGTTTACATTTGGCTTTCTAAATTCTCAACGGAGCTTTTGTTTGTTTTTTTATACATTTTTTTGTCTCCTAGTCGCAGTTGTTGCGCATTAAAACCTCGAAAATGAATTAAATACACAGCCAGCACAGGCAGCAGCAACTTCCATTTATATATATGTATGCATGTATGTTGCCTGTGCAAGTGTGTGCGTTATATTTACGACAACAGGCGGACAAGAGCTAATCTGTCTCCCCGGTGACACTGAAATAAACACACGGCAACGTGCGGGAGCGAGAGGGAGAGCTATACCTACACACTCCCCAAAACGGGCAGAGAGGTGCGGAGGAGGAGGACAAGGAGAAGGGAGAGAGCCAGAGAGTCGGGCACCTACACGCACACACCTGTGCGAGGTGAGCGAGTTAGTGTGTGTGTGCGTAAGTGTGTTTGTTTTCTCTCGCTCTCTGCTGCTGCTGCTGCTGCTGCTGCTGTTGCACAAGCCCAGCTGAGATGCTCTCGCTCGCTCGCTCTCTCGCTCCCCCTCGCACTCGTGTGTCACGCTTTTCTTGCTTTCCCCCCCTGCCCGCTTGCCATAGTGCTTTGCCAAGCTCTTTTTTCGTTTTTATGATTCATTTGCCTTTTCGCTATTTTCCTTTGTTGCTTTAATTACTGTCTAAATAGTTACACTGTGGCGGAGATCTACACAAGTATCTGGAAATATGTACGTTCGTTAGTTTTTAACGCTTTTTTCAGTTTTTTTTTCCTTCGTCGCTGGTTCAGTGAGCAAAGCGAAAAGCTCCAATGCACACGCACACACACAGCCACAGCTGGTTTCTCACACACAAACACAGACACACACACACGAAGGCAAATGAACTACTTTTAGACAATTGAGCCGACTTTTTCACTGCTGAAAACAGTTAGGTTATATATGTTTAGTCCCTAAGTGTATGGGTTTTGCTTTTTTCACTTTGACTTTGACAATAAAAAAAATCACATTTCGCGCAAATCCCGATTATTAAAAGGTTCGTTTCGTCAGTCGCTAGCTCGGTTGGTTGGTTGGAGTTCTTTAGCCGCGCTTATCTTATCGGAGGCACGCGGCTTTCGCAACTTTTCGCACTCGCTGTTGTATCGAATTATAGCCTGCTCCTCCTCCTTCGCTCTGTAACTCTGACGTAAACGACCACTACTGGCTTCTGGCGAAGGGAAACAACAACACACACGGCAAACACACAGAAGACACAACACAGCTCAGCAGCCAAAGAGCCACTTGGCCACACCAGAGCACCACTAGCACCAGCACCAGCAGCGGCGTCAGCAGCAGAAGCAGAAGCAACTCAGCACTCAGCAACTCAGCAACTGGAACTGGAGTGCCGGAGAGCGAGAGCGAGCGAGTACTCCAAAGCACGGAATCAGTGGCGTTGGCGTCGACCGCGACTGCGACTGCGGCAGCGGCGGTAACTGAGCCGTCGGCCTTAATACACACATATGTATGTATAGACCCGCACGATCAGTGGGCAGATCTCTCTCTCTCTCTCTTCACCAGTATGGAACACCAGTACCACTAACCACCAAGCCCCAAGTATCTGTGCATCTATTCTCCCACAAAAGAGCAGCCCCATTTGGAGCGCTGATTTACGAACGCGGAGGTGTGCCGGTGTGTGTGAGTTCCACAGATATCACCTGAGCGTAACGCTGAGAAGGAACTGTGTTAACCGTGTTTGCTGCCACAGATTAGCTGAGTGCGCATGTGCGCAATACACGGGTTCCATGGGTTACGCAAAGCGCTTCTTCCTCTTAATAAATCTATACTATAGCGATCGGACTCATCGGATGTGTTATCTCTTAAAATCAGGAAAGGAAAAACACGTAGAACGTGTTTTATATAAAACAAAAAAAATGCCTTGGAGCGCTCTATTAGATAGTTCCTTCTAGTATTCAGGAGCTTCTTTCCTGGTTAGCACTGTAAGGTAAGGTAAAAATATATTTAGAAACAGTTTCTCAAATCAAAATATCTTGTCAACAATCATCTAGATTCTGGAATTTAAAAGGAAAGCAGTATTCTGTACAGTAAGATTTCAGAGGTTAAGAAATCAGCCCACAGAAATAGCCAATTTACTTCAAGTTGTAGCGATCAAATACTTGGGTTATCTCTCAAAATCAGAACAGGAAATACACATAGACAAAGAAAGACCTTAACGAGCGAACCGGTAGTTATCTACCAAGACAAAGGTCCTAAAAATAACCCAGAGAGGGTTGTGAAACACAACAATTATCTAAATATATAATTTATATATTATATATACAACAAAATTAGGCTTAGTCACAAATAAAATTTTGTTCTATTCACAAGGACAATACAAATAAAACCCCTTAATAAATAAAATGTCTAGAGAGAAAAAGTTTGAATAGTAATAGTAATGTAATAGTTATTAAAATCTAATAATTTCATAAATAGTCCATTGTAGAAAACTGGATATTAAATGTCTAATCGTTGTGAAATGTAGACCCAAGGGTACATATGTTATCAGAAACCAATATTAATACTTTTCTGTTGAATTTAATTGTCAATGATTGATGATAATAGGAAAGCTTAGTATTTGCACTAAACAGAAACCAAAAAGATTCTACTTTCGACATTGTTAATCGTAAGAACAACATTTGGACGGCAACGAAAGTTTAAAAGAATTTGCATTCGCTTCCTAATAGATGTGTCATCAAATGGAGAACAAGTTTTTCTATAAAAAAAAGCCAGTCGTTTATCTTGTTTATTTGCAATTAGTCCAGTAACTGAATTCTAGGTCCGGATGAATATGGAACTTAGTTTTGTATATATGGAATATCCGAAGCGATATAATGGAATTCGTAAATATACAAGGAAAGCTAATACTGTGATGCAACAGGACCTAAGTCACATTATTTAAGAATTGTATATGAGTAAACAAATAAAGTGGCAAACCGGGAAACTATTCTGCTGCTATTAAATAACAGAAAGTGTCTAATATGCTTATTGGATCATTCTGTATTCAGCAAGACAAGTCAAGTTGGGTTCAATTAGGTAGTACGGGGTATCTACTAGCCGAGCCGCTCGGACGTGTCCGTATTAATTGAGCTAATTGAATAACTTGCAGCTTAATCTATATTAAAACAAGACAACGAGATTTCAGTCAAGCCTTTCAAGTCCAAACAAAAACATTAGAGAGATACAGCTCCGAGTTTCGCTCGTACAGTGACAGCAGAGAAATGTAATGAGGTCAACAACTATTATGAACGTGTCGTCCCCACTAAAGTGCAACCGATTTTCTAACCGCACGGCGATTATTTAGTAACCCTTAAACCTATTAATATAACATTATTGGGTCCTGTAATGGAAGGTATGCTATAGGACTGAAAATTATTAGTTTCCGTATGGATTATGGAGAATCAATGTGTGGGGGGGTAACAAAAATCTGAAATAGAACAAAATCCGTAATCAAAATAATAGAAATGTCAATAAACGAATCGTAAATCTTTCGAGTGTGGACACAAACCAAAACCGTAAACGATACAGACACTTTGTGGGTATGCAAAACAACAACAAAACAGCGAATACGATTAGATTGAATGAAAAAGGGTGGTAGGTAAGGTGAGAGAGATGGCAAACACGAAAACATTGAGGAAAATTCGCAATGTTCGTACATGAAATGGCGAATGTTGGGGACCGACAAGCTTAATGGCTCTTAAGGGGAGCAAAATCACAACAAATATAGCCCTAGAGTTCCAACAACTTAGTCAAACAAGGTCAAGGGTTCGTACAATAAAACCCTGCTTATCACTATCTTTTGATCTCTATAGTATAAAGTCCCCTTTTATCCATATTCCAACCATGACTATAGATACATACCCTCGAGGCTCGCGCCTTTTCACTGGATGATGTCGTCTCCTTGGCCTTGGGCCTCTCAGCTTTGCTGGTGGCCACAATGGGCAGGCCGCCATTTTCGATCATGGTCACCACGATTTTGTTGTTCCGACTGCTAACAGTACCACCACCGCCACCTCCGGCTGTGCCGTAGGATGAATTTCCTGCCGCAGACGCTGCATTCGTGGCCGCCAAGTTTTTCTGGCGCAATGCGTTTGATAAACGCTGCTTCCGTTCCGCCCGTGCCTCCTCCTTCTCCTTCTGCAGCTTGGCAATCGTGGCGGGCGTGTGACTCTTAGAGCGCTTCAGGAATCTCATCAGCTGGCTCTTCACATTGGTCGCCGCACTCCCATTTGCGTGCCCAGCGACATCACCGATTTCCTCAGCCCTGGAGGACCGTCGCGATATCTGTGCCTTTGTGGGCACCTCCAGCCGGCGGAACACTCCATCCGCCATCCGTACAAAACAGCCCTCCGACATTTTGTGAAACGAATCCGATGGAAGCTTGTGGAAATCGCCGTTGGGACTGCGATAATGACAATGATCCGTGCGATGATAGCCATCACCTACAATGTAGAACTCGTTGCGTCCCTCCTTGGCCGGAGCCCCCACAGAGGAGGAATCGGCGGCCAGGTCGTCAGTCTTGGCACTGCGATCCACTCGCACCTGGAAGGCCATCAGCTGTGTGGTGCTGGTGCTGCTGCTTCCCGCCGCCTCCTCGGCGGTTGTGGGTAAGGCGCTACCACTGGCCCCCTGACCAGCCTGAGCAGCCGCCGGCTTCAGCTCGCTGATCGTCACCGGTCGCCGCTCCGGATTCTTGCGCATTATGCTGCCATTGCGCAGGAGCGAGTCTCGCAATAGGGAGAGCTCATCCTTACGCAATGGCTGCACCAGCGTGGGGTAATGCTTCGACGACGACGACGACGACGCCGACGTCGTCGACTTGCGAGTGGAGGTTCGCCGATTGCCGAATTGTGTGGCTGCTGCCAGTTGGGGCTCCTCCTTATTGTTGTTATTGTGGCCGCCACTGTTGCTTGAGTGCATCTGCCGGTGACTGGAAGTCTGGCCCATGGTGCGGCGGGTAAGAGTACTTTGGGTCGGTGGCTTTTGATGGGTGATGGGAGGTGGGTGGTTCCGACTTTCCTATAGCTCTCGTTCTTGGTGGATTTCGTTGGAATGCTATCGGTGGATTATTGGCCCAGTTGCGACGACACTGTGACACATATTCCCTGGTTCTTCGCGTTGGCAATTCTCACCGCGACTTTCGTGAGTAAACATTGAGAGCCCTGAACGCGGCGGCAGGTTGTGTGCATATAAAAGTATGAATAAATTTGGTCCGTCGGTGTGTGGCTTGCTATAGTTGGTGTGTGTTTGTTTGATGGAACAATCACAATTCAGGCGCAGCTTTGTAGCTTTTATTCCGAAAAGTCCATCTTGTTAAATTCTATTAGAGCACAATGAGCGAACATTGAAGACGAAGACTCAGTCGCAGTAAAAGTCACTGGCTCAGTCACATATTTACAGTCACACACAACACAGATTTTATTTTTACACAATTCGGGTTGGTTTATAATGCACAGGGGAAAACGGATTCAAATCTATCATGATTTTTTTATTAACACGAGAGAATCTCTTCTATTTTTTATCCTATAATCGTTTTTCTATCCCATTTTTGTCTAGAAGATGTGAGACTGATGAGTCTTAGAAATTTAGCTGGAAGAACTCAAATATTGGCTAACTTCTTGCTTATATAACCCACTTCATAAACCATGTTTATATTTTTTTTATCGATTAAACTGTTTTGCACAAGATTAGTTTAAAAAGAATTTCAGAAGTTTAACTTTTTAGAATTTTTATAATGGATTTGTTTGCCATCTTTAATAAAGTCTTTTTTCTCTGTGCATACACTGTGGATTATCTTTCCGTTCTCCTCCCCTTCTTCTTCTTCTTTGTAGATCTCGAATATTTGCAAACTTGTTGCTTACATGACCAACAGGGAGCGTGGAAAGGGGGGTGGGTCGGTTGGTCGGTGGGTGGTTTTAGATAGAAACAGACACTTGTCGCTCTCTTATCAGTTATCGCACTTTACACAGTTGCCTCTGTATGGGTTTGCTGTGTGGTTGGTGTGTGTGTGCTTGTGGGGTTTTTGTGGACATAAGACACTCGCGATAAGTTCCACTCACGTTCCAGCTTGACTGGCAACTGTGTGTGAGTGTGTGCGCGTGGATCGCAAGCCTTGGCACGCCCGATGGCTGGCAAAGGCGAAAACGCAGATACAGATAGTAGCTGACCAGCAATAACAACAACAACAACAACATTAGCGTCAAAGAGACAACGCGATGAAGCCCCACACGTTGGGGCAAAAGCTATTTCTGTTATTCCTTCTCGCCCTCACACCCTCTCTCTCTCTCTGCCTAAGTCGCTGACTCTGACTCTGCCTCTCTTCTAGTTACCTCGTTTACGTTGTTTAAGCGTTACTTACACGCACACCACCGCATAAAGTCTGTTGCTTTTGCGTGCGTGTGAGTAGGAATTTGTTCATTTTTCTTTCTTTTTTTTTTACTTTTCATTCCGCTTTCGTTCTTTTTGCTTGCACTACTACTTGTTGTTGTTGTTTTTGTTGTTGCTGTCGTACTGGTATTTTATAATTAAATTAACTTATCACCCGCAATTGGCTCATTTCTCAATGTATATTTTGCGAGATGAAGTGCTGGCTTAAACGGATATATTTCACTGGAACTGCAACACACACCCAAGCATATTGAGTAGTTCATGTACGTAGACACACACACACACACACACACATGGCATAAGCCAAGCTCGAGCTGGAAATTTTGATAAATTAAACACTATTTAACCGAATTTATTACGAAAATAGAACCCGCCGCACACGTGCGTGTGTACTTTGTACATATTTAGTGACTGTAAATTGTGACTGTGACTGCTTCGCGGTTCCCGTGACCTTTTCCCCGCGTCAATTTGGTTTATTTTAAGCTGCGTACTCATGCCCTTGATTTCATTCTGAGCTGCTCGCTGATCGGATCAGATTAGCCCGTGTGTGACGTTCTTTATCGCGGATGTTGTAACTAGGGATCGGGGATCACAATCGGGACTAGGATTACGGCAGCGAACTACGCGTTGGTGCTTTTATTCCAATCTCCTCGACTTTTACACTATAATTTTCTAGTCTTTTTGTGTTATTTTGTATTGTTTTGACGTAACCTCCGTCGTCGTCCCTTGTGCGATAATAAGTGGTGGGCGAGGCGAATTTTAAAATTGGAAAAGGGGAAAGGAAAGGAAAGAGAAAAAAAAACAAAACCCGATAACGATACAACTACAATATAGCTCTGTTCGGCGACGATATCGGTGGAGAGCGACGGATAATGACAAGCGAAACCGAAACAGAAACAACGGCGCTGCGAACGCGACGGTGACCACACGAATGAAGTGGAACTTAATACTAAAACAAGCTTTCGACCATCGCTGTGCTGCTGCTGCTGGCTGCCATTGTGGACTGTGGCTGTGGCGCTTCTGTGTGCGTGGATGTTGAGTGGCTGTAGTGGTGTGGATGTGGCGAGCGAGCTTGGAATTTTCGCCAAAGTTCTGCGACTGGGGGGGAAGGTCGTTGTTGTTGCTGATTTTATCCAAGACAACGACGACACACCCTACGAAGCGAATGCAATCTGCAGGTAATTACAGGTGATTCATAGCCACAGACACTCACACACTCGCATACGTATCGACGGCAAAACTTGTAGGAACATTGCTCACCAAACATTGAGAAACTTCCAAGAGACACAGAACTTAAAAGAGAGAGCTTTGACAAAGGGATCTCTAGCGAAGAAGAAGAAGAGCCAGCTCGTCTGCAAGCCAAGCTTAGAGTCCACAAAATATCCATAGCAAAAAGAAAAATATGAAAACATAATAAACAATTCAGCAGAAAAAATTTGAGACTCCCACAGGGAGGTCCCAGGAGGGTAATTGAAAAAACCTTAATGGAAACTAGATTCTTGGAAGGTTATACAAAAAAAACTGTAATTAATCCGGTAAGAATCTTTAAAATAATATCCTTAAAGAGTTAGCAAAGCTTCGAATGGATTCTAAACGAAATATTATTGAAGATCTAGAAAGTAGATTTCTAAATTGAAATCTTTGAAGACTATAAAACAATGTTTTATAAGAAACTACATATTTAAAGCGTAATTTTGAAGATTGAAAAAGGGACAACCTCCTAGAATTGTCTTTGCCAAGCTGAAGAACGAACTAAAAAGTGTCATCATTTCGATGGTAAAACGCAAGTTAATGCAGAAAGTTGAGACCTTTATAACTATAGTCTCTCACGATTATACACCTAACACCCACAAAGGCAGCTAGTTAAGCTTATTTACACACACCATGACAACAAACCCAGAATAATAAGTGTGTATGCTTGATAAAAGCACACACAAACGCTGGAAAAATATTCAAAATCAAAACAGTTGTATGCTTGTGTTGAAAGAAACCAGAGATCTCACGGATTTGGCTTAGACAGACAACAAAGAGGAAGAGAGGGGATAGGAAAGAAACTACAAGAGCGAGGCGAAGCTATGGGAGAATCGAACATGATTCAAGTATTATAATTGCATCTCTGAATGAATGAACATCAACTTGGCTCTGTTGACTCACACAAGTAGTGTCTCTCCCAAAGAAGATAAATCAACACCATTTAAAAATAGTCAGTGGAACATGTTTGGATAACCAATTAGCAAAGTAATCTTAGTTTTGTTGCCCTTCATTAGCATGTGATACTAGGATATACTAAACCAACTATAGGGTAATATAATACATTACATTACCCCATTGAATTTTCCATGAAAATAATTATTATTGAATGTCACGAAAGTGGCTTTGATGATCATTGGTGAAAGTATGCCTTGCGTCACGTTATTTCAGATTCATTTCATAAGCACAAGTCTTACTTTTCGAATGAATGGACTACCGGAACTTTAATTATAAGTGTTCA
>JAEIIH010016985.1:0-11756 GCA_018904745.1 Drosophila orosa | reverse complement strand
ATTTATAGAGGCATTCTTATAAAGACACTCTTAAAAAAAAACACTCTTTAATTACTTTAGCTATAAAAAGTTCCTTTTATATTTCAAGGATTATTTTTCTACATTCCTTAACGATTATTTAATAAAGTGAAAATTGGAACACGTTCTAGTAATTACGTGTTTTTCCGTAATCCACAAGATACACAGAACTGGAAAAATCAGTAACCCAATTACGTGAATTAAGTGATTTAGATCTAGAATTGCCCGGAGACCTATTTAGAGGTCTGGGTCTTTGTAGGGCCACGGTTAATAGCCGGCAATATTGTATGCTAATTGGCTGAGACCGGGCTAAGTGATCGGACCAGCCCCGAAGCCGTCATTTAGGGGCGCTATTCAATGATTTTCGGGCGGGACTGACGCAAATACCTGGCACAAAGTAAATATATCTAACAAACATGGGTATTATAAGGCAGAACCCAGGCAAAGGATCCAGAGCTGTGAGTCATTGCCTTACGACTTTGTCGCTTCTGAGAAAGCGGATTTGTTTACTCGACTCGGCTTAAAGTCAGCGATAATTGCTCGAGTGCACTTTCTCAAGTTGTTTTTGAGGAAATAAGAGTCTGGGTTGTTTTTTCTATTTTCCGCACTGACGACAACAGCAGCACTGCTTACCTGATCGAAAGTATGAATCTGAGTATTTCACGGCGGAATCAGCGCAATGCTATCGTTCGGCGGAGTGTGTAATCAGCGGACGCAACCGTGGTTAAATGTTGGCCCAGAGCCATTGGCAACAGGTATTTATAGGAGCGCCTGGCTGAAGGATGTGCCGCCTCCGTCTAATCGAGGCCGATCCACCCACACAGCGACATTCACTTCGCGAACGGAGATTGGCAAAACGAAACGAAACGAATTGAAACGAGAGTCGCCCGCGAAACCCCTCAAAATATTTTCATATGCAGGCTAATTATGTGGCTGCTGCTGTGCCGCCAGAACTTTTGCAGCAGCTGGAACGGATGGGCCATCCAGCCAGGGGGAATGGGAATGGGAATGGGGAGTCGGTTTCAATTCGGAATGGGATCCGGAGTGGCCATCCGCAGTATGGAAATGCGAACGGAGATTGGCCCGGCTCTAACAAATAGTGACAGTTGGCTAACGAGATATCGGGAGCAGCGCTACGCATAACTGAATAAATGACAAATTTTCGATAAGAAGGATTACTAGTGCACCGAACGAAATAAGAGTAAGCGGGATACCTAAAAGGAAGTATAGGAAATAAGGAATTTAAATTAAATATGGTTGAAAACAAGGTTTTAAGTAAACTTAAAGCCAGGCAATAGCTGCCTTCTCTTCATTCGTTTGACATTTAATAATAGTAATAGAAATAGCCTCATAAATATATTCTTAAATCTCTTACCTTATCCTTTGTTAAACCCCCCTTAATTTTATTTAAATTTTCCTTATTTCCAACCCTTCTTTTTGGTAATTGATTTTTCCGGGTGTGCCCCCGGCTGCCCCACCTGAGTGTGCAGAATACTGATTTATGTGTCCTCAGTGCCCCACTGCACTCCTCCTTCCGCCTTCGCGTTGGCGTCACTGTATCATTAATTATTGTATTTTGATTATTGTTTAATAACTGTTGGCTTAGACGGCAACGCTGATTGCGATAGGCGAGCCAATGGGGGTATTAGAGGTGCTCGACTGCTCGACTTTGCATTGTTGTTTAGTTTGGGGTCAGCGTGGTTAAGTAATTTCTGTGGCTAGATTGCTAGTGCCAATCTGCCGTAATATGATTGCGAGGGCCTCGGTGCGTATACGTAATCCACTTTCGCTGCTGCTGCTGGCTCAGAAGCCAGAAGCCACAGATCCAGAAAAACATGACATCACAGAGCAGGGCATAGCGTTCTTTTCGCTTGGCGGCTGTTATTAACTTAATATTCGTTATAAGCGTTCTGACTAATTAACGCTTGAGCGAGCTATTACTTACCTACTTGTTTTTTTTTTGTTTTTGTCATCGTCTCTGTGCCGTTGCGATTATCGTTCCAATTACACTCGTTAGACATTCATTTGCGACGGGCGGTAGCTTTTCATATTTAAATCTAATTGCCATCCAGCGCAGTGGTTCCTCATTGTTTGGCTCCAGTTCCAGTTCCATTAACGCCGCCGATATCGAGCACACTCGCCCATATATTAATAATTGGAGTCAAGCTAGGCGATTATCGGGGGAACTCTACGGCCGTATGCTTACCTTGCTCGCCCGACATTCATAACACAGCATCCGCGAATCCGACATTATGTCTGGCCGAAGTCGAAGTTCCCCGATCTTTCATGTTCCACTCTTATTTGCCTACACGTGGAAGCAATATGTAAATTATGATTGACAGCATTTAACCCAAGTTGTAATGCTAGTTAATTATAGAACCCAAGAAGAAAGGGGTGTGACACAATGTGATATAAACAAATGTATGAAAAAAATGTAATTACAAAATTAGAAAAACGATTTAAGTGCAGTATAGTAAGGCTGTAGAAAGGCCCTAAAGATTAAGTGAATCGCTTATGTTAATTACTCGCGGCTTGCCGTTGAAAAATTTCCATTCCGATTGGACTTTCGGCTGGAAGAAATTCTACATACATAAAAAAAGGGAAATAAAAACCATTTAATTTAATAACCGCAATTGTTGAACAGATTCTGACCTGGCCAACGGGTCGTATGAGCTATTTCGAAAGATACAATAAAGTTTGTTATGGTTATGAGAAGTGCAGTAAGGAGTCTAAATTTAGCTTCAGAGGTGAATATATACAGCTAATCGGGGAAACCCTGAACTTGTTCAAGGACTCGAGGGTTCCGCATTGATGGTCAAGTTGTGGGGCAACCTTTTGTTTTTCCCCAAGCAACTCGCAGCAACTCGCCTGTATATGCACTCCATTGTTCTGTTGGCAACCGCTTGAGTTTGCTGGGCTTTTGTCACCTTCCATGTGCTAAATTGCCAACGTCATCGTCGTCGTCGGAGCCTCAGACAATTTCGGAGCTGATGCGGCGCTGCAATTACGACAAAGTGCCTTGTTTTGTATACAGTTATTGCCTGCGTTTTCCGGACTACAATCCAGGGGGTTCCCTCACTTTCCCAGGCCCAATTGTGGGGGGCACACAGTGTATACTTTGGCACGCCACTTTCCAAATTGCCAGGGAATAGTTTCGAGAAACGCTACAACTTCTCCCGTTTGCGTAAATGTTAATAATTCAGCTTTACTGCAATTCGATGATGCGCCGCTGCCCCCTGCGGTTGTTTAAAAACTACTTGGGTTAATTGAGCGTTTAATGTATGCAAAAAATAGGCAAATATACTGTTTGCCCACTGACCAGCTCTCGTTTGGGTTTCCGATAGTTCCGATTTGGCTACTCCTCGACTCTTGGGGATTTCCTTAGCCTTGCGAATTGGCATTTAGACGATCGCCCCCGCAAAGGGCTCTCGTTGGCAACCGAATGATAATTATACCTAAAAATTTCACAACTTAATAGCAAAATTTGCATTTATTTGTGTTTGCTGAATTGTTTAGTTTTCCAAATCTGGCAAATATTTATCGGCGTCTAAAGGGTTAGTCAGATATTCGTGGTATTCCACGTGAATTTTCTCGCACGTCATAGGGATAGATTCTGGAATAAGAACCAGACTTTTGGGTATTTATTACAAATACATCGGTTATCAAACTATTGTACAAACTAATTCAAGCTGATGCCCATCAATTATACATAAAAATTTAATTTTTATGGCCTTTATAAACCCGTCAACACCTAGAGCTTGCTCATAGCTTGGTCATAAAAACATAACAAGCATTAACTTGAAGTATCATAGGAGTGATTCGTCTTTGTGTCTACTTAACTTTTTATTATTTATTAGTTGCCGGTGCAGGAACACGTGTCTACAATCTCGGTTGACATTAAATATATTGTACTAAGCCCAAGAACAAGCTGGTTTTCGCAAGCTTGTTCTTTTTATTAATTGGAACTTGTATAATTACTTGTTTAATCAATATGGCTTGTTGAATTTCATTAACTTTCTATGCGTTGCCAAAATACGTAAATGGAATATAAAAGTATGAAGGTACGTTTCGTTGATGCAGTCTTTATTGATTTCTGTGAATATTTATATACGTTTTATAGGGTTTAAAATAAGTTATAATCGAGACTGAATAAGAAAACTTGTTTTGTTTATTTTTGGGGAGACCACAAGTTCTGAGGAAAGGTATATAATTAAAGATTGCTCTTAAGAGTTATTTATAATATAACATGTTGCACTTATTAATAAACATTTTAAAGAAATTAGACTTTAAAAAGTGCTGTTTAAGGGTTTTACTGTTTTAAAACTTAACTAGTAAATAAATATATAGTAGAATTTTATGAAATCCTTTCAACAACAACAACTACTATGCCTTATCCAGGACTCAATGTATTGCAAAAGCTTTTATTGCGGTCGCAACCTGGAGTTTGGAAAACTTTCGGGGAAAGCATAAAAAGCATCTAAAGCGCCTGAAAAGGGGACTTTGGGATGTGGCTGCCCCCGGTGCCATAATGGCGCTCCCCGTCGCCATAAACACAAACAACAATTAGTCTGGTAACAACAAATTGCGCCATACATGCCATACGATAGTTAAGCGGGAAGCGAGCTCATTGTTAATTCGGGATCATCAGAGCACTTGACGTAGTCTCAAGACTCCGGACACAGCCGGACAGAGCCCCCCTAGACAATGGGGGGCCATTAAACGCCCCAAATGGGGCAATTCGCAGACAAATGTCTGACAAAGATGCCACTCGCCAGCCCCGGCCAGGGATTATCCCAGGTGGAAATAGGTCAATATTATTGAATACTGTCCCAGTTAAGTGGCTAACTTACTCACCGTGATCAGATAAATCGCAGGGGAAGTGCACGCCATCGATCTGGCTGTCATAAATATCGATCTAAATAGCACACGGATAATTACCTGAGCGTTAGTTAATCGTTATTGGCTGCTAAGAATTAGAACTGGACGTAATTGCGTCAAGAAGTCGCTTTTAATTGCGGCAAATCCTCATGCATATGTATGGGCGATCGCACAAAAAGGGCAAGATCACGTGTGCGTGTCTGCTGCTGTGCTGTGCCCAAGTTGGATTAAATATAGTCATTTGTGCCATTAAATTTATGAAATGGCAATTTGCGGGGCTAAGCGATCCGCGAGACAATGGCGAACCCATCTAACCCCGCTGCCGATGATCTCCCAGCGGTTTTAACCCAAGGGGTTTTGGACCCCGAGGGGTTCACAGCCGGTGACTTAATGCCACACAGTGTCTATGCCAGGTACTTGTAGGTTACAGGGGTATACTCAGCTAGTAAAAAAATTATTATTTAATACAACAATTTAACAAAAAATTCAAGTTACTAAGTAGATATTTTAAGCAGAGGTGGGGGATACGAAATATTCAAAGTATTAGCCATGGTTTAAAGCCTTTTTCAAGGTTATATTGTATACATAAATTCAAGTTATCTGCACAGAACTTCCAGGATTAAAGGGATATCCCCTGGAATACGCCCAAATGTAGGCAACACTTTGAAGCCCACAAGTGCCAGGTACTTGTAGGGTCGAGGCACTCAATTGAAGCATTCTCACTTGTTTTGTTTTGGCCAGTTAGGGGGATCGCGTCGGGTGTGTGATTTTAGCCGAGCAAAAACCCGAGCAGAGGCTTAAATGTGGACCGGTTCGTAGAAAGGTTGAGATGCTAGAGCTTGGCTTGGCTTGGCTTGGCTAGCCAGCCGATCTCCGGTCTCGGATCTCCGCCAGCTGCTCGGCTCTCTGTCCGAGCTCGGATCGGGGACCGGCCCAAGAGTCCATATAAAGGTCCCCGCTGCAGGCGAGATCGGCGCATTAAGCTGTCAAAATTTGTGAGAATAGGAAGTGCGTGACAGTTCAATTCGAGACAAAAAGCGAGTCACAGCTCAGCGGCCAATATTCTAGCATTCGCGAGAAAAAGCATCCAACTAGTTGGCAGTATCGGCTAACACCCAGATCGGTGCGGATCGGAACGAGATCGCCAGGAACTGCACTGGCTGATATTACAAAACGAAGAAAGACAAAAACAAAAACCAACAACTCTATTTATATGAACGTCGAAAGCAATTAAACCGCAGCGGGGACATGCAAATTTCCCCTTCGCTATCGCAATTTCAATCCTAATCTGTGGCGCGACCGACCCTGTTAATAGTTTCATTTGCTGCTATAAATAATAGCACAAGAATTAATTGATTTTCGTCATAAATCAATAACTAACTAACCCAACTAACAAGTGCGGCCAACAGGAAAAAAAAAAAAAAATCAGATCAAATCGACTTTCGAGGCGCTGAAATGAAGCTATTTACCAACAAAAACCAGCGCAATGCAAGTAAGTAGTTCGAGTGTAACTAGCCCCTAAAAAGCCGAAAACCAAAGCCTAGCCATTAACGCTTAATCAAGCCGTGCAGACCATTGTCAATGAGCCAAAGGCCCATAAAAGTTAATTCGAGCCAAGGGAGCTGCCCCCACGCGATCGTTAAAATGTCAACAGAAAATCTCTTGCACAAAATGCTCTGCTGGCTCCGATCGCCTAAATTGCTCTCGCGGTGCCCCAAGAGTGTTTGGCAGGAATGGTGCAATGGGTTTTAAAACGCCCGTGCATGCTAATCAAAGCGATACGAGTAAATACTCGTTCCAAAAAAAAAAAAAACTCTAATGTTTCGAAATTTGGCATTCCCATTCCCAGCGAAAATTAGAATGCTAATTAAAATGGGGCTGGTCCGTTAGCAAATTACCCGCAGCTGGTAGCACGCGTAAATATTTAATTTTTGTTATTTATGTCCGATGCTTGGGGGACCAGTTTGCGGTTCTAAAGTCCACGTCACAGATAATTTACATTGCCTAATAATAGAGGTCGAAAATGAAAACAAACAAAACATGAAATTGATCTGAAATTGTATTAATTAGTGCTTTCTAGGGTCATACGCAGTCTCCGGCTCTTGGCCAAAGCAGTTAACATATTTTCAAAGCCAAAGAAGCTCAGCTCAAAGAATCCAATGAGCTCGATTTGCATAACAACGGGTGAGGGACAGCCGCCAAGGGCGTAGGGTTCTATATAGTAGTAGTAGTAGGTCACTTGTCTCAAGGGTCACTCTCGATCAGATTAATTGCAAGTCGCTAATGTCTCTCTCCGTGTGTAAGTCTATATATAAACCAATTTGGATTTAACGGATCTGGACGGTAGTGCAATTAAGTTTGCATAAATTAAGATTTGAAATGAAATCGGTTGTGACTGAAAATGTCACGTATTACCTTACCATGAAGTTCGATGATTTCAATCAGCATAAATACGCTGGGAAAACTGAAGGTGAACGCGATGATTGCCCAGTTCCATGATATGGCACACACTCGCTTGTTTTGGTATTAAATTTTATATTCTTCTCAAACAAAACAAACAACAAATAATAATAATAAATAAGAGGAAAAGATGCTGACAGATCAGCTTGGTAAGATCAGAATCAGAAGCCCCCCGCGAATCGGAGGAGTGACTTGCACTCACGCAGATGCTCTGAGAAATTCCTAAGAACGCTCCAACTAATTTGACGCAGTTCGCCATAAATCAATACTCGATCTACAGCTCAATGATCGCTAAACAATGCAAATAACAGCTATTGTAGGGGTATTAACAAAAGCGATACAAAAACAGCAAAATAAACTCAGCGAAACTCAGCACTAAACATTGTAAGGTGTCCGTTTCAAAGGCGAAGCGAACAAATCGGATCGGGCCTGTGAATTGGGGATTGGGAATTGGAATTTGAAATTGGAAATTGGGAATCGGCATCGGCATCGGAATCGGGGAAGTTGTAAACTTGGAGCGCTACATATTTACTTTTCCTTATTGGCGGGCCTCTAATTGCCACGCGAGACTTTGACTGCGACTATTTAAGGGTTTTGGGTTTTTGGTTTTGGCGATGATTAAACGCAAATAGCAACAGATCTGGGATTAATCACTAGCTAAACACAGCAAATAACAGTCAAACAGGCTAACAGCAAACAAACATCGTCATTACAGCCGGATCGGCGCAAATACACAACAAGAAAATTGGATTAGTTATAAATAAGTTAATTGAATGCTGATTTAAGTTAAAATATATTTAAATTATAGCAATTTGCACGAGAAAATCACCAATTAATTAAAGTTGTTTATTCGATCTTTCATCTACAATAATAAATCGATTTAAGATGCTTTGCAGTCTAGTTGTAGTAAACATCATGACCAAAGGGTACTCAGTGCCAAGCCTTTTATTATAATCACTTCTCTAAACATATGATTTCGGGTAATACCCAATTGGCTAGACATTGGCGCCAAATTTTAGCAAGCTTTTCTTTGTGTGTAGTCGGTGGATACCCAAGCGCAAATCTCTAGCTGGCAAAACGGCTATTTGCCTAATTTATTGTCGTCGGACGGAAGTCACACACACACCTGTGCGAGCGCTCGAAGGTGTTGTTCGTGTTCGGTAAGAAACAAAACAAATTCATTCTTGACTTCAGTAGGTCACCGCGGTGACGCTTTGACTTGTCAAAAACGCTTTTTTTCACCCCCTCCTACCCCCCATCAGCGCCGTGCACTTTTAATATTCAGGTTTTTACTGCCAGCCGGCTAAATTGCACCGAACTTGAACTTCAGAGCGCTGCAGAGGCAGCCGTCAGAAGTCAGGCGTCATCTTAAATGTGCACCTAAAGAAATTAGTGAAACAGCATACAAATTGGTCTTAATTGTGGCCTATTAAGTCCAAGTAAAAGACAAGACAAGGGCTTTTAATATTAGTAACAATAGTAAAGTGTAGTATGCATAATCCCGATGGTGTTTTAGTTCTGTGTAGTAACTGATATGTCCAGATTCCAATCCCCGCGTCCACTGATATTGAGCCGCCTTGTTGCTGTTGGCTCAAACAAGTTCACAGCTCACTGAATCAGCTGCTGAGATCGAGACAAGCGTCTTTCATTCATGCTGCCCGTGTGTTAGCCCCCAATCTCTCAATCTTTCAATCGTCATCACCGCGCCGATTTGGCTTTGGACTTTGCTTTGGCAATGCAATTGTTGCCCAATGCAAGCTCCACATTTCTGCTTGACAGCCCGAGTTTTTTTCTTCATTTTTATTTGGACACTTTGCGTGTGGCATTTGGCATTGGTCGTCATTCCATTGCAGCAGAATAATTTTGGCCCCTTTGTGTGTGCTGGCCTAATTTATGGGTGGGGTCTATTGATAGACCGGGAATTTTCGGCTGTCACATTCAAGGCAAGGATATGCATAAGCCTACACGGCAAGAAAACCCTTAAGATCTAAAAAAAATGATGATAGATTTAACTTAAAAATTAATTAAAAATTTATATAGAAAGCTTAGGCGAAAGTGAAATGAAATTAATTAGGCAACATTTAAATAAATAAGAAATCTCAGCTATGGCCACTTAAATTGTTATAAAGTTTTTGTCCCCGTGCATTTTTTGTATTTTCTATCAATGGAATATACCTTCATATATAATTATATATGTTGTGGATTTTTGGTTTCATCGGCGCCGTGCATAATTTGTCATGTATCATCGCGGTTTGTTTTGATTGTGAAGTCTTGAACCTATTTATGACACCAAAGTTGACACCAAAGCGAAATAGCTAATGAGTTTTTGCTGTTCGCTGTTCAATCTGGGCATCTGGCGCTGTGTGGTGGGATCGTGCCATTTCGGATCGAATTAGGAGCGTGCTATTCGGCAGGCAGTTCATTGATCTTGGCAGGTGTACACATTATCTGTATCTCTGGGTTTCTATTCCACAGAAAAATCGATCATTTATGTAGGCAAACAATTGTGGGTTTCTCTTTTTATTGCGAATTTGTTCTGATAAATGGTCCAAGATTGTGCGTTTGATTTATGAGCACCGAAAGTGATCTTCACGAGAACGATGGCCGTGATCCCTGGAAATCGGTCGGGAGCAGTGAATATGGGTGGAGCGTACTCGACTTTTTACCATATCCGGGCGGATTTCGAGTGCGGAAGTGAAATATCAGCGAGCAAAGACAATAATCTTTGCGGAAGGTGAGACAAACGAGTTTCGGTCGTAAAGTGAGTGATTTCACTTGGAGTAAATATGAGGCGAAGTGCAGCCTAGATTGATATGCTTCCACTGGTACATCTTCCGTGCTTTTAATTAATGTTCTAACCAAGGTCGGTGAGACTGGATTTTTATGGCTTTCCCAGGGGTTGAGATTCTTATCTCCTTAAGGTAAACAAAACGTGTAATGAGGCGCAAACAAAATCTTAGCTTAATATGCTGAATCAGAAGCTCATAAAGGTCTCACCAAAAGTGGCTACAAATTAATGACAAATTCACTTTAAATGAAAGTGAAAATCAACAAAAGTCGCAGATCTTTTGTCTTGCCAAGTTTTTGAATTAGTGTTACGCTAAAAAGTTTGCGATTTGACAAAACCAGTTGCCAAGTCGAGAGATATATCTCAAACTTTAGACCACATATTTAACTTGAACTTGATCCCAAGGGTAATCCCCTGGAGTTCTTGGAATTTTTTACGACTGCACACCTTCGTCACCTTCTCCCGCTCCGGGATTATAATTATAAAATCGAAGAACGTTCATTGAACCGCAACCATTTTCGGGCATCGTCATCGTCTCCGCGGCGATCGTCTGCCGGCTGTCAGAGTTTTGTTTATGTTTTTTTTTTTGGGGCGGACGCCGATGATGTTCCTGCTCCTGCCATTGAGGTAGGTCGCAGATCTCGGACACGCCGCTGCGATACGATCGGAGCGGAGCGGAGATCCGCCGGCAAGGTCAATGGCATGATGGGCAGGCGCACGCTATTGGCAAACTGGAACTGGAACTGCGGCAAACCAGTTCAACTTCGGCTGTCGGCAGGCAGCTCGCCTGACTACAACTCAACTATAACTCACTATAACCCGCTGATCTAATTTATTGTCGTTGCAGAGCTGTTGCGTCGCGCCGCCCTGGGCATGACCCTGCTGTTCTTCGGGTCACTGGTCCTGATTGCGGACCCGCTGCAAAGCATCCTGGATACGGTAGGTCATATAAATTATAATATAAATATAAATTAAATGATATATAATCTCCCTGCAGCAACTTAGCCTAAAGCCTGGCTCCCTGCTCCATCGTCTCTGGCTCTTTCCGCCCATAGATGTCTACGTCAACGTTTACATGTTCAACTACACGAATGTGGACGAGTTCACGTCGGGCAGGGCTGATAAGCTACACATCCAGGAGGTGGGTCCCTATGTCTACCAGGAGGTGCTGACCAACCACAATGTCACCTACAACGAGAACAACAACACCATCACCTACACGCCCAGGCGCGAGTATATCCTGGCACTGGACAGATCCATTGGGGATCCCAAAGTGGACCGCATCCGGGCGCCCAACATCCCTTTGATGGGTGTGACCACTCTGGCCGCCAGCATGTCCATGTTCGCCGCCCTGGGACTGAGTGCTCTCACCCGGCAACTCGACTCACAGCCCATGCTGGAGATGAGTGTGCACGACTACATGTGGGGCTACGAGGATCGTCTGGTGGAACTGGCCGCCAAGTTCGTGCCAAGCTGGATTGACTTTACCAGCTTTGGTATAATGGAGAAGGTGAGTTAGATGGACCTTTAGTTATTTAAGGAAAATATTAAAAAAGGGAGATGCAAATTCTACAGAACTCTACATTCTCAGAAGAATGTTTCAGAGAAAAGT
>JAEIIH010016961.1:0-11634 GCA_018904745.1 Drosophila orosa | reverse complement strand
TCCCCGCAAATGCCGCCATGACATTATTCCCACTAAATCAACATTGTCGCGTTGAGTGGTAATTATGTTTCCGCTGTGTTTCGGAAACGGATGAATCTTTCAGCCTTAATTGGGTTATGGCGGCCAAAAATCCAAATACATTTCAGCGGGGCCAACGAAGGATTTCGCGAACAATAAAAGCGAGACAATTCGGGAAATGTCTGTGGAAAAATGCAACAATTAAGACTTTAGCCAGCTCATGCAATGCGTTTAGATGCGTTTTGCGCATGTATGCAAATATTTGCAATGCCTGCGCTAGTCGAGTTTGTTTTTGCCCCATTTTAGCCTCGGATTTTTCCGGAATTTCCCTGCCATTTGGATGTGTCGCCGACATCGTCGCATGCAACAATTTATGGGGCTGTCAACAATATGGCAACATGTTTTTTGCCCCGTCGCCTGGACATGCTAATTGCATGCACCATGTGGAAATATCAAGTGAGTCGCGTTGAAATTTTTACGAAGCGAATAATTTAATGCGCCATAAATTCGCTGGAGAGTGTGTGTCTGTGTATGTGTAGGCTTGTAAAATTGACAGCGAGTGCGCCATAAATTCTGGAGCATACTTTTTAGCACAAAATTTTGACAGAAAAACCGCTGACAAAAGCAGACTCAAATACAAACACAGCAAATGCAAATGCAAAATGAGCCAAGAGAGACGAGGACCGTACAGATTTCTGTGTCAGTTTTATTAATTATAAAAGCGGCGGCCGCGCAACATGAGAGCTTTGCCAAGGGGTCAGCCCGAAAGTATAGAATGACGTCTGCTTTTTTTCGCGATTCATTTGCACATTTTTGCTGAAATCCACACGGAGTGGAAATTGTTGAACTTTGTTAGTAGCGAATGTGAGCTGGAAAATGCATACAAATTTTCAGAAATTATTTCCTTTTTGGTTTTTTGTAACTTTTCTTTATATAACATCATTTTAAATAAATCATTTGGGGGTACAGAGAACTTTAGACATAATACTTTCCATTATCATTTACCTTTACCAATTATTGCGTTTGATTTAATGAGATTTTCTTTAGAGTTTCCCTATTGCGTAAAGCTTGAAAGACTGACCCCACTTTGAGTTCACTTTTAATTGAAATTCAACGAACCATTTTGATGCTTGAAGTGGGAAGCTTCTCTCCCCTCGCAGCTGGCCACCATAATTCCTAATTGTTGTGACCACGCAAGCCTAATTATGTAATTAAGCAATCACGCGCAATTAAGTTAACACCAAGGAGGACTATTTAAGTGGCAACCCCCCAAAATGTAAAGGTAACAAGTCAAGGAGACATGGCCGAGGTCACAGTCAATAGTCTGGAGTTTTTCGGCAGTCACTGGACAGTCTGGCGGGTCCTGGGAGTGGCCCATCACCGCATCCAGTCCTGGCGGAACCTCTACCTCTGCTACAGTGTCCTGCTCAACCTGCTGGTCACCCTGTGCTATCCCCTGCACCTGGGCATGTCGCTCTTTCGAAATAGAACCCTTACCGAGGACATCCTCAACCTTACGACCTTTGCCACCTGCACGGCCTGTTCGGTGAAGTGTTTGCTCTACGCCTGGAATATCAAGGAAGTGGCGGAGATGGAGCGCCTGTTGCTGCTCCTGGATGATCGTGTGGTGGGTCCAGAGCAGAAACGGGTTTATGGACAGGTCAGAGTGCAGCTCCGCAATGTCCTGTACATTTTCATAGGCATCTACCTGCCCTGCGCCTTCTTCGCCGAGCTCTCGTTCGTGTTCAAGGAGGAAAGGGGTCTGATGTATCCCGCCTGGTTTCCCTTCGACTGGCTAAACTCCACTAGGAACTACTATATAGCCAATGTGTATCAGTTTGTGGGCATATCCTATCAGCTTTTGCAGAACTATGTCAGCGATTGCTTTCCGGCTGTGGTTTTGTGTCTAATTTCCTCGCACATTAAGATGTTGTACAAGAGATTTGAGGAGGTGGGCATAGATCCGGCGAGGAATTCCGAGAAAGATCTGGAAGAGTGCATCACGGATCACAAGAGATTGCTGGAGTGGGTATACTAAGGAAGATTTCTTAAAGGAATACTATATTTTGGTTTATATTTCCCAGACTTTTCCGTCGCATTGAGGCCTTTATATCCCTGCCCATGTTCATCCAGTTCACAGTGACCGCCTTGAATGTCTGCATTGGCATAGCAGCTTTGGTATTCTTTGTCTCCGAACCCATGGCCAGGATGTACCTCATCTTCTACTCCATGGCCATGCCTCTACAGATATTTCCCTCCTGTTACTTTGGCACTGACAACGAGTATTGGTTTGGAAGACTACATTATGCGGCTTTTAGTTGCAATTGGCACACGCAGAACCGGAGTTTTAAGAGGAAGATGATGCTGTTTGTGGAGCAATCTTTGAAGAAAAGCACAGCTGTGGCTGGTGGCATGCTACGCATCCATCTGGACACCTTTTTCTCAACCCTAAAGGGAGCCTACTCCCTGTTCACCATCATCATAAGGATGAGAAAGTAAAAGGGAAATGCTTTTGGAGATCAAAAATAAAAGAAGCCAGAACTTTGAATACAATTTATTTGAAAGTAAATTTGTTTTCATGACATAATTAATATAGAAATAAACTATCAGTTTCCAATAAAAAGATGGAAGAACCTGTTGACTTGCAAAATATCTAATAAATATTTCCCTTTCTAGAAGTCTAATAGAAGCAAGTACCTCTAACCTATATAATGTAAGTAAAAAATAGACAGAAACTGAAAGGGACAGCCTGCTTCTAATTACTAAAACCACGCAAGCTGAATTCTAAAATTGGCAACCCCCATAAGTGGGGTAACTACACCCTGAAATATAGTATTTAAGCAGAGAACCCAACGAAATCAAAGCTAAGAAGCCGCCGAACCATGACCGAGGACACAACAGTCAACAGTCTGATATTCTTAAGAAGCCACTGGACAGCCTGGCGGGTCCTGGGTGTGGCTCATCAACGGGTCAAGTCCTGGAGGAATCTCTACCTCGGCTACGGCATCCTGCTGAACCTGCTGGTGACTCTGTGCTATCCCTTTCACCTGGGCATGTCGCTGTTTCAAAATCGTACTCTAACCGAGGATATCCTCAACCTTACAACCTTTGTGACCTGCACTGCCTGCTCCTTAAAGTGCTTGATTTATGCCTATAATATCAGGGAAGTATTCGAAATGGAGCGACTCTTAAATCTCCTGGATGAAAGAGTTAAAGGTCCTGGACAGAGAGCCATTTATGACAAAGTGAAGGTGCAACTGCGCAATGTCCTGTACATTTTCATTGGCATTTACCTGCCCATCGCCTTTTTCGCCGAGCTGTCCTTTCTTCGCAAGGAGGAGCGGGGATTGATGTATCCCGCCTGGTTTCCCTTCGACTGGATGAACTCCACCAGGAACTTTTATATAGCGAATGTGTATCAGATAGTGGGCATATCCTATCAGCTCCTGCAGAACTATGTCAGCGATTGCTTTCCGGCTGTAGTTTTTTGCTTGATCTCCTCCCACGTCAAAATGTTGTACAAGAGACTTGAAGATGTTGGAATAGATCCCGAGGAGGATTCTGAAAAGGAACTGGAAGCCTGCATCACGGATCACAAGCGATTGATTAAGTGAGTGTAATTTTGAGGTAGTTTTTAAGGAATAATTATATTTACCTTTATTTTCCAGACTCTTTCGGTGCCTTGAGGCCTTTATATCTCTACCCATGTTCATCCAGTTCACGGTGACCGCTTTAAATGTCTGCATTGGCATTGCAGCTTTGGTATTCTTCGTCTCCGAGCCCATGGCCCGAATTTACCTGATATTTTACTCCATGGCCATGCCTCTGCAGATATTCCCCTCCTGCTATTTCGGAACAGACAACGAGTACTGGTTCGGAAAACTCCATTATGCAGCCTTTAGTTGCAATTGGCACACTCAAAACCGGAGTTTCAAGAAGAAAATGATGTTGTTTGTAGAGCAATCCCTTAGAAAGATCACAGCTATGGCTGGGGGCATGCTACGCGTCCATTTGGACACATTTTTCTCAACCCTAAAGGGAGCCTACTCACTTTTTACTCTCATAATTCGTTTGAGGAAGTAGTTCCCTCTTATGGCAATTTTATTATTTAAAAGGAAGTAAGAGCTTCAATAAATCGCAGTATTCGTTACCTTTTAATCACATAATTTAAAGTCTTACCATTTTTTGATTGAATGACATTTAGCGGTACGCCATCCTGGGAAGCCGCAGCTGCTGCCAATTGCAGTTTAACGACATCATTAAAGGCCATTACCTGAACCCCCAGAAATTCGTATATAACTAGGGAAACAGACTTGCTAAAAGGCATTGCTAATTCGGCATGTCAGGTAGTATCATCAACAGTTCAAGCCATTTCCAGAGCTTTCGGTACGCGCTGATGTTGCTTGTCTTTGATCCCAAGAAACTGGAGGCCGGCAGAGGATTCTACATTTATGGCACCATCACTGTTAGCCTGCTGTTCTCCGTGGGATTTCCCCTACACCTGGGAATGAAGCTCTTTCGTAACGAAACTAGGAAACAAGATATGATAAACTTTGCCGCCTTTTTGCCCTGCCTGGGAGCCTCCTTGAAGTTCACCATTTACGTCTTGAACTTTGGAAAAGTGCTTCGTATGGAGAAGCTGCTTGGATTGCTAGATCAGCGAGTTTCTGGTCACAAACAGAGGAATATCTACGCCCAGGTCAGGATTCGTTTGCGACTGATGATGGGCTTATTCATTGGCATTTACTCGCCGTGTGGAATAACTGCAATGATGATGTTCCTCTTTGCGGAAGAGCGGGCTCTGATGTACTCAGCCTGGTTTCCGTTTGATTGGAAGAATTCCATGGGAGGCTACATCCTTGCGAATAGCTATCAGAGTGTTGGCATCTCCTACCAACTGATGCAGAATTACGTCAATGATTGCTTTCCAGCTGTGGTGCTGTGCCTAATCTCCTCACATACCAAGATTCTTTACTGCCGGTTTGAGAAAATTGGAGAAAATCCCCTAGAGAATGCCGAAAATGAGCTGGAGCGGTGCATAACTGATCACAAAAATCTGCTAGAGTGAGTTAATTAAACTAACAAATCGATATAACGATTTAGAACATTATTTAAACTAAAATTATAATAATTATCTATATCTCACAGGCTCTTCCGGCTTATTGAGGCCTTCATGTCCTTTCCCATGGTCATTCAGTATGCCATCAGCGCCGTCACCAGCTGCTTAGGCATTGCTTCGCTTTTATTTTTCAGCCATGAACCCATTGAGCGGGCCTATAATATATGCTATTCCCTAGCCATGATACTTCAGATTTTTCCCTGCTGTTATTTTGGCACTGAATCGGAGTTCTGGTTTGGACGTCTTCATTATGCCGCCTTCAGTTGCAACTGGTATATGCAGAACAAGTCCTTTAAGCGAAAGTTAATGCTGTTTGTGGAGAGGTCCTTGAAAAGTAGCACCGCCATGGCAGGCGGAATGGTGTCCATTTCGGTTTTGACCTTTTTTGCAACCCTTAAATTTGCCTACTCGCTGTTTATGATTATTTTAAGGATGAATTAGAGTTATTATTTAGTATATATTAAATTAAATTATATCCTGTGGTAGCTAAAACTATAAGTAAAGTGTAAAAACAATGATTCTTCAATGAAAAGGTCACGTCCCAAAGGCTCTAATAAAAAGCCTTTGCAGCCGGAAGCCATTTGCCACATTTACAGTCAAAATGGCGGCCTTGCTACTTCCGTCGCAGCAGCCAAAACGGAAGTCGCAGAGATGACCGTAATGGAATGTAATAGAACGTTTATTGATAATTGATTTGGGACAGCACTGCTACCCATTTTTTACGCGAATTGTCTCCTTGTCATTAAGTATACGCCACGTGTGCCAGATGGACTGCCCTACCGACTGGTCTGCTCCGCTAATTGAATCACTCTAAGAAAATTTGCATAAGACAGTCGTCAGTCGACAAGTAAATCAATTGCTCAACCAGGATAACAAGACTTGAGCCGAACGCCATTGCCCGCTTATTTATTTGCACAAGCGATAAGACATTAAAAGACTTTGCCTTTGCCTTTGCCGTTCGAGTCGCAGTCGGAGTTCGCAGCCGGAGTCGGTAATGCGCTTAAGTCCAGGCAAATACCGCCTTGGATCTGTGTAGGAAACGCTGTAAAATGGACCCAGGAAGAGTAGTCCATGGCAAAGGCCAAAAAGGGACTGAACAGCAGCAGAATTTATAGCTGGCACAAGAAACTAAAGAGCAGCCTGCCTGGGTGTGACTTTGTATTCCAATCGATTTGATGACCATGTAGTTGGGGCAGCATCTAAAGTTGATTTGAATTTATTACGAAACGCATTTACTTCTGTTTGCCGCCTAATTCCCCAAGCCGAGCACGTACAATGTTCCCAGGATTCGGGATTGGGGATCCAAAACCCAAACCGAATACCGAACTCCTGCCTCATGCTTAATTTTTAATCAAAACAAGCAACAACTCAAACTGCCAAAGCCGTTTTGTGTTCCAGTTTGAGGCGATTCTCTCTCCCCCAGCATTTAGTCGACTCAGCTGTTCGCCGACAGCCGGAAATTGTATTTGGTCACTTGGCTCATTTCGTGAGGACCTCGTCACCGCCATCATCATTATCATCATCATTTCCCGTGCTTATCATTTCTCCCCCCAGAGCTGAGAGGGAGCCTGCGAGTTTGCCAGTTGAAAAGTCCATTGCACTTCGAGGGTAAGGATGACTTAAGTTAGTTGGAAAGCAGACCTGTGCACTTGGAAAAAAAGGAAGAGGAAAATCAAGGAAATTAAATTAGAAAGATAGCATACAATTTTTATATGCAAATAATAAATACTCCCAGAGAGAAGCCTTCCCTGTTAAGCCTAGCATTTCTTAAAGTACTTCTTTACCCCTTTTTCACACTATAATTATTCTAACTAACAAATAAATGCATTAGCTTCAACTACTGTTCCTCCTTGTAGCCAAAAATAATTCAAATCTATTCATTTCACCCATAAAACCCACTGTTTTACTCAGTGTTTTTCCCCCCTGTGCAGAGCACTCAGCTGGAGTGGCTCATTGGCCACTTTCCCGCCAGCCGAATGTAATTTGTTGTTAAGCAGAATGTTAATACGGTTGCAACAGCAAGTGGAGCTCCATGCTCCTGCTCCAGCTCTAGCTACGTTGCCCTGACATCCACAAGTAGCCAAAGGATGGGCTTAGCCATAGCTTCGTCCTTGAAAGCCAAGTGGTTACGTTACGTGAAGCACTCGTGCTGAAGAACCACAGAACCCAACAGGTGCGGGCAAATCAATTTCCTTCAACTAAACCTATTGGTTGGCCGCCTAACTTTTCATTTAATTAGCAACAATCGGAGGACGGAGCGAGGAAGTAAATCCCAACAGCCAGTGGCTTTGACTCGAAATTAATAGTTTGCACACTCGAAAGTCTGTCTGGGCCTCCACCAAGTTTCAAATTCTGTAAAGTAAATCAAAAGAAAAAATTACCCAAAAACTTTTGTCAATGGCTTAACTTGGCCAACAGCCACATGCGACCGTTGAGAGAGAGGAGGGAGAAAGTGGAGTCAACAGGACATCTGCAGCGCGGTGTACTCAAGTAAATTACAAGCTTTCATAGTCCTGGCATATTTAACCGCAGCTATGTCGGTAGTGTTATCTCACACATGCGCCTGCACTGAGGGAAATTCGATGAAAATGTTATTTAAATATTATTTAGGGCTAAGGATATTGATTTTAAATGTTTAAAGAATTTTTGGAAACGTAGAAATACTTTAGTTTTAATAAATTCTTGCAGGAAAAAATAGGCAACTTCTCAAAGTAAGAAAAGAATTTTTCTCTATTAAATACCTTTCCCTGGAACCTCTAGTTGTCCTATAATTTCCCCAGTGCACCCAAAAACCAGGATAATAGTGGCAAAAACAGAATCCATATGGTCTCTCATATAAAGAGGAGAATTTTACAACCGGCATAAGAAAGTCACTTAACGTGGGCAATGGCACATTAAGTGAGCGATGTGGGGGTGATGGCGGCGACCGAGTGAAAGTTAATTTTGGGCCCCCGGAAAATGTGAAAATGTGTGAGGCAGTGCCGAAAGAAAATATGTATGCACCCACACACACAAAATTTGAGGGTGCCAAAGAAATTTTTCGGTATACTGTGTGGAGTGGAGTGGGCAACTGGAGGCGTCAGTATAAACATTTTGCCTAAACTATGCCATTAACATACAAAAACTTTCCCAGCAGCCGGCCTGTTCCAATGACTCCTCCAGCTCTCTGTCTCTCGAACCAAACAACTCTTTGGAGCACGTAAATACTTGCCAGAAACTTGCACGAATTAACAACAAAAAGTTTGTCCTTCTTGTGTGACGGAAAACTTGGCTAGAATAACACAGGACTGCCGCTGGCAAGTGACAATAACACACAGCCAGTTGAGGGAGGAAGAGAGAGGTTGGAACGATGCTTCGTCAGCGGCCAGAGTTATAGAACATTACTCGGTTTCAGGAAAGGATTTTTGGGGGGATTCTTGGGGGTATTTAAGGGAGGGAGGCCAGTGCCAAATGTCAAACAATTTGTGGTTTCCTAAGCCACACAGCAAGAAAAGGAGGAGGGTAATGTGATGATAGTTGATGTCTTTTATTATAATTTGGAAGTTGCAGTAAAAGGCTAGTAAGATTAATTATGATAGCAATAAATTCTGAACTAAATTCTTTATAAAATACAAGAAAATAATAACAAAGGGTGTTATTAAGAACTTTTCTAGAAGATACTAGACAAAAATAAGTAACAAGGCTTGTAAAAACTTTCTTAGATAATAAAATGTTCAATTAAAATCTCCATTAAAAATCACTCTGAACCTTTAGCTATGCTCCTTTAATTTTAATAGATTTTTAAATACTTTAAATACATTTTCTCAGCCTTAATCTTGTAAATTCAATCTATATTTTATTTCCTAAAAATCTCTAAATATGTCCTTCTCTCCTCCAAAATATTCTCCATCCATCTCTATCCTTTAACTCCCTCCAACTCCCCTACTCAAACCCCTCTCTCACTCTCTGTCTCCATTTAAAGGCCCAGCCTAAAGGCCTTTTTGCCAAAGTATTTATAGCTCAAAACTTTACGACTACCAGGCCCATAAAAAGCCAAGTCCTGCCTCTACTTCCCATCCCATCCCCATCCCCCTCTGTTCCAGCATAATTGCCGCTAAAGATTGTTTGGCGTCCGATGTGGATTGTAGTCCAACTATAACTCATTACGGCTAATGAGCGTTATTCGTGCCCCGACGCCCACTCAACTTCATGCCGCATTTTGAATGGCCCAAGGACGACCAGAGCGGCGACAGACGAAAGGTCGAAAATTAGTTTGACTTGTGACACAAGAGAGAATGAGGGAGATTTTAACTCTGCCGAAGGGATTACGCTTAATTGACAGCGACAACAAGTGACAGGCCACTGTCTACGGAAAGTTCGAGGAACTGAGGGATTGAAGGAGCAAGACAGGAACATGTCCAGGCTTAAACTCTTTAAGCCAAGCCCAGACAGTCGCTTTGGGTTCTCTAATTAGTATTTAAATATATATAATTATGATAACAAAGAACTGAAGCCTTAAAAAAAATATGTCTAGTAAGTATTTGTCGCCCAATTAGCAAAGATAAATAAGTATGGCCAGAAAAAAGTTTATAAATCCCTCAAAAGAAACTCCATAAAGGCTTAAAGCATTGAACTTCTCTCTTTCCCCTGTGGTTTATGTCCTCACCCCCGTTTCATGTGGGAAATAAATTGAAATCAAGTCTGAACTCCCCTGAAAAGTCAACTTTTAACCCACAATTGCGAGTTAAACGATCGCCATAAATCCAGGCAGCAGGACTCAGTTCTCAAATGAGCTGGTTACGAGCCTCGGTCCCTGCAGTTGAGTTGCGGGTTTAATCACAGGTAACACACAGGTAACTCGCCACCGTTTAAATGCAAATGATGCGACGATTCTGGTCGGTGGCAATAAACGTGGCCAAAAGGCATTTCGTTTACGCATATGCGGAAAATGTGAACGGAAATGCGAATAAGCAGGGCAAACAAGTGGAGCCAAGGAGGAGTAACAACACAGCAAGAAATGTACTTTAAATTAAATTTAAAAAATATAATAAAATTAAATTACATTACTTATTAATGTAATTATAAAATTTAACTAGCAAACAGATTAATAATTTTATTTCTACCATTACATTATATTTCTTTTAGAGTAAATATTTTGGAATAATTTTTTTCTCAGTGCACTTCAGCTCTTATTACAGCTTGTTGAGGATGGGAGGGCGTGGGCCTTTTGGCTCGGCTTGGGCGTGGCTGCGACACGTGCACACCCCAATTGTGCGGATTTGGCGGGACAATTGAAATTTTAAATGCCGCCGAATGGCAGTGGCAATAATGAGCATGATGATGCCGGGGGAATGGCAACAATTATGCTGATGACGTGTGTGCGTACTGCAGACACTCACTGTTTCTCCGCTACCCTGATTTTCGCTGGTGGGCGTGATCCGATTGTTTACCCTCCGAAAAAAACACATATCCACGTGGCGGTATTTATTTCTTTTTTTTTGTCTTGTTTTTCTTGGAGAGGTTTGGCTGACTGATAACGAGTGATTAAATGTATTTCTGAACGGGTTTTAATGCGATTTCATGTTTAATGAGCCGTTTCATAGCCATGTTTACACTGCCTCTTTTTGCCACATAACTTTTGATATATTACCAAAGCTAGAATTTAACTTTTTTATGGATACATTTTTGCTAGGTTGCTAGGCTTAGAGGGAAAGAGAAAAATAGGATAAAGCTATGAATTGCAGAGGAAAGCTAGGAGCTAGACATTATCTTACATACAATTAAGCACAGTTTATGCTTTATTCCTTGAAAAATATCTTTGTATTGAATACATTTCATTTATTAAATTAAAAACCCTTAATCTTTACTGCTAAAAGTTTACAATTTATAATCACAAAATCTTTGTATACTTTTAAGTAAATTTCATATGATTTTGGGGCATTTGAATTCAAAGACTTTGTTTGGCCAAGTAAAAATATATTTAAATGCTGCAAATATCGAAGGACTATTTCCTCTTCTTCTATACAATTTGTTAGTTGTTGAAGGGAGCAAGAAAATTCATGAAACCTTTGAACTTTGTTCTGCTTTTCTGAATTTCTTACAATTCGTTTGGACATAATCGGCTTTCGTAGCTTCTGCCAGTTGCAGAAATAATGCAAAACTGTGGCAATCGATGCGGCCAAGTGCAATTGCCCTTTGAGTCTTTGTCATTCATGAATATAGTATTTATTTTACTTATTTATTTCTGATTCAGGCACAGCGCCTGTTTGATATCCATGGCGACCTTGACATGTTTTGGTTTAGTGGCTTGCTCACGATTAGAGTCCGGACTAGATAAACATTTGTTAAAATGACATCAAATTATAGTACACGAATGTCGGCTGACTAGAGGCAATTTAAAACTCATTTTGCGATCATCACAGCCGAGGCACATGAAATAATTGCAGAGATACAAAAGATAGAAGAGGGACCAGAGCAAATTCCATAGTTTTCTGAAATTGTAAATAAGCTGAGAGTAT
>JAEIIH010016944.1:0-15721 GCA_018904745.1 Drosophila orosa | reverse complement strand
ATATTTCACTTATTACAATAACTGTTGGAAAAGTATAGTTGAAGAATTTCTGTATTGCTTGAATTGTATTGTTAAAATTACTATTGTACTTCCTTACAATATTTTTCTTCGTGTAGACAACTTTCAGCTTAGCTTCCGTTTTCCTTCCACACAACTCCCCAATTTTTTTTTTGTTCACTTCGCATTTGCATTCACCGAGCGGCTCATGAAAATCGCTGGGGCACCGGCTTCCGAGTTCTTTTATTATTTATGCGTAGCCTGCCACAGCAGACAAAATTGCTGAAATAAATGTACTGAAAACGAAAGGCGATAATAAATAAATGGAAACCCAATAAAGATTGAGCGATACTTTCGGAGCATTGCAATTAAAGAGACACCTTTAATCCAGTAAATGCTTGTAGGTATAATCTTTAAATGTCGTTGCCGAGCAGATTTTTATACGTTGCAGTATGAAATATTGAATTGCCACACAAAATGCGCAAGAATTTATTTGTGCTCTGTAATAAAAAAATATGATTTTATATATTGCAGTATGTGACTGCAGGCAATTGACTGTCAGCGAGATTCATAGGGAATATAACAATTATATTTCGTAATATTTATTACTTAATTTATTATATATTTTATTGTTATTTGCTAAGATTCATTGTTCAATTTAATTCAATCTGCAATAAGAAAAAACATTAGTATTCTAGTGTAATCGCTTTGGCCTTAGTAGAGTATATTAACCCTGATTCCGAAATCTTTAACGTTATGACACCTGCGATAAAAATAACGTGTATCTAAAGCTCTTTCTGGCTAGCAACAAACCCTGCTCAAAGAAAAGCAAGTTTATAAAAGGTTTACAATGATATCAAAATTCTTTGACAGCTACAATTTCTTGAATTATTTTCGTTTATCTTTGTTTAAATAATTCACTTTATTTAAAGGCTTTATCATTGTGCCAACAATCGATGAATGAATTTTGTGGAAACTTTTCGCGATAGTCCCATCAATATTAATAGACCTTCTTGTTCCTATTCAAAGTCAACTTGAACTCGGTATTGGTCGTATATAATTTCACAGGCTAATGCATTTCTCGTTGGCCACCAATTTGCTGATCACTTATCCGACCTTTTTTTTGGGGGGGGGGCGTCGTTAAATTAGGACACAAATCAGATTCGTACCTCACCTAGGGTTAAGCAGGTTATCCAGTGCCAGTGGCAGGTGGATAGGTGTATAGGTGGATAGATGGACAGGTGTTGTGCCAGCATTCGCAGGTGTTGTCTGGTTGGGCAAATTGAATAACGTACGCAGCGGCTAAGCGTAGAGGACGGGCCCCCGGAGTTTGCGAGAGGCCGGAGGGACTGTCTTCCTTGTTTATCAGCGCATAAATACTAAAACAAATGTACTGTTAACTCGTATTACCCCCACCACACACCACCATACACACACACGCACAAAGTGTGAACGGAATGAAGTGAAGCGAGGGTGTTGTGTGAGTTAGTGTATTTTGTGCGGTTTTAGGAGCGAAAGAGAGTTACTTAAAGACGGATACTAACCTAGAGAATTGACCTTATTGCCGGCATTACGTAACCCTCAAAGTGAAGGTAACCGCTCCTGGTTAACTGGAAAATTGTGTAAATAAACAGTATTAAATTTTCTGCCTGACGGCTAATAGAACGGCAGACGGACACGCAGCCCCAGGATATCGATTCCCACGGAGCCGAACTCTCGAGTTCAGATCCCAGTAGCGAGCCTTCGAGCTCGTCGACAGCCAGAGTGGCAGATGATAGAGCTGAACTCCACTTCTAACTAAATTTACAACAACTTAAGCCATAAAAATTGAAACGATAGCCGTAAAAATAAGGCTACATTGCTGGTTTTACACAGAGGAAAAAACGCTAAAGAATACAGCTATCAAAATTATTTCCGCTTAAATAGTATGCAATATTATTATGTATACATTTAAATAATATTTGTTAAAGACCTAAAAAGAACGACACAATTGAGTCAAGCAATTTATATATTTATTTTTCCTGTGTAACATTCTGCTCCTGCACTCTCCATATATTTTCCACCATCTCAGCTTGCTATCTGCTGCCCAGCAGGCAGGCCATGAGCTGGGGAGAATGTGAGAGGCAGGCTGCTTCAGGGGGCGTGGCAACTGCTGATGCTGCGTCTTGGTTGGGCGCCACTTAACGCCGGAGCAGGTCCCCTCGCGTTCCCATTTCCATTTCCATTCTCCCCCCACCCTTGCAAAAGTTCATTGAGGGGCAGCAGTTTTTCCTTTCCCTTTCGCCTCTTTTCGTTTTTCCCCCCAGGGAGGAGCCTGGCGTTTGGGTAACTTTCGAGGCACCGAGCAGACAAAAAAAGTTTTCCTCTATGCGGCTACGAGGTCGAGTTGCCAGATGAGGCAGGATACATGCTGCCGCCTCTGAAACTCTTTTTCCCAAGGAGAAAAATGTGAAGGTGTTCGGTGCTGTTTTACCTTCATCTTAATTTGCTCTAGATGCTCGAAAAACACGACAACTCACACACACACAACCTGAGTGCAGAAGAAACTGTAAAAAGTTAAGGCTTCTAAAACAGAATTAAGGCATTTTTTGGTACTAAACGAAAATGAAACAAGCTGAGGTGCATATTCATTTCAACATAAAAATGTTATAGTCAAAGTGCGTCCATTTATAACTTAATCTATATAACAACTATAATTTACAGACACTTTGGTATTAAATATTATTTATCAATAGCAAATAATACGACAAAGCTTTGAAGCTAATTCTATTAGTAAATAAACCAGATTAAATATTGAATTTATTTTGTCATTTTAAATTCAGAAAAAGCCTTTGCTATTTAATGAACTGTAAAGTTTTGAGCTCTTTAGCTTATAAATGCGATTTAAATCACTTACTTGCAGGCAGCCTCCCCTTTAAGCACTGCTCACTGTGGTCCTTACACACATACATATACACATAAATTTAAAGCAGGCCCAGCTTGTTCAATTTTTGCAGCCTGCTTTTGGGCGCGCACAGAGGGAGAAAGCGAGAGAAACAGAGAGAGAGAGAGAGGGAGAGACTGTGGAGAAGGACTTGCCATGAAAAGTCCTTCTTCGCCTCTCACACATCCAAGCACTCCAGACACGCATATGCAGGGACTTAGTTTTAACCCGGGGCTATCAAATCTTGTAGCTGACATTTATGCGAGTCTAAGTTCTATTAACGTACTCGCAACTCGTCCTGGCACCGAACTCTCTTGTGTGTGTGTGTGTGTGCGTGCGTATATCCTTTGCCATTCACTTGGCCTATTGGAGAGAGTGTGTGTGCGGAAGGGCGTGCGTGTTGACATTGATTGCGTGCGTGTTACTGACAGTTGTCCGTACAAGCTTAATGGCAGTGCGATTTTAATTGAATAATATGCAGCCCCCTGAGCCGAGCCTCAATCGGGGATCCCCCTGGATCCTGGTTGCCACCTCCCTTACATTTCCTCTATTGTGTTCCCCCCCTGGAAGACAAACAAACAAAGACGAGTCCTGTAGGTTCAAGTCCTCTTGCTTATGACATGGGACCTTGTTTGCTTGTGGCTGAGCTCAGTCTCCGATGCCCTCTCTCTCTCTCTCTGTTTCGGCCTTTACTAGCCGTGTCCCTGCTGGCCAAGATTTAGTAGCGCCATAATTGTCAATGGGCCATTAGGACGATGTCCTGGCCACCTCCTCGCCTGCGTTGACCCCCTGCGGTCATGTCAATCACTCAGCTGTAAGCCTCAGAGATGGCAGCGTGATAGAAATTATTATTATTCCTTATGTACACCGAGAACAACAATCTCCTCAATTCAGCAATCAGATCACGACTGATAATTATTCAGGTAAGGTAAGGAAAAGTAACTGAAGAGGAGGGAAGTGGCACCTAATGGGAATTAGGGAACGTAGGATACTCTTATTCATTTATTAATTTGATAATTAGTTGTATTTCATTTTACAGCCTTCTCATTCTTAATAAATTCTTATTTATTTTTTAGAAAATCGCGGCGCTCCAAGATTTGTATTCAAACCAAATGTTTATAATTATTTTTGTAAATTTTCTGCCTGTGCTTAGGCAGCTCCCCATGACTCCATCAATAATTCCCCACCAATCACAACTTCTGCCTCGGTCACGCACTCATCTTTGATTCGTCGATGATTATGAAGTCAGACGAGACTGTGGGTCTTTCCCGGGCCACACATATTTTTATTGACATCGGAGGCAAACAAAGCGGAAGTCATCTCCAGGCCGCTTCCATTATGACTTTGCGGATGCGTGCGGAATTACGCTCGTATGAAAAATCAATAAATTATTGTATTTAATGTATACATAACTCGTATTATTATGAATTACTGCCGCACCACTGGCTTCGATCTGACAGGTCATGCGTTAAAGTTGACTTTGATGCCCGATGGCCGTCGTCCTCTGTCCATTGTCCGAGCACAGGCATTGGCATTCCAATTAAAGCACGACCGTCTCCTTCGGCTTTTGGGCAAATATTTGTCATGTTTGCGTCTGTGGGCCCATAAATTAAATTAGAAATCAATTAAACGTTTGCCACAAATAAATAACGTAGACAATCAAGCGCCTGCATATCCCTGGGCCAGCCAGGCTTAATTCCTCAAATTAAAGGCGACCCGAATGAAGGAGGAGATCACAGGGCGACAAATTAATTCGTAGTGAAATCCTTGGCACACAAAGCACTAAAGGCTAAGACTCCCCCCCAGTGGCCCCGTTGACAAAGAGACAGATGCAGTTCGGGCGACTCAACTCTACTCCTCACATTCGAAGGCATGAGCCAGCAGAAATGTCATTCGGAAAACTGCTCAAAATATGCAAAAATAAAATAAGAAAAGCCGTGATGAGAGAGGGCCGGGGGGGTGGAGTGCACCGTACTACAACGTGAACATGTAGAAAAGAAATTGAAAACGGAAGGAAACACAAAACGAAGAAAGCAGGAGCAAAAAACAAACAAGCGCATGACATGCAAAACAGGCAAACAAGCAACGGGACTCGAGGGGAAATTGTGGGTGGCGCTGGTCGGGAAATGTGGGTGGTGTGCGATGGAAAAGCGAGGGAGAAAGGCAAGGAACAACTGAAAATGCGCTGATAAGCGGGGCGTGCTCACCGGAAGCAGCAGTGGTACATCGTGGAAAAACCACCGAAATTCGCCTTTATTAAGTTATTTACTTGTTTCAATAAGCAAAGCGTTTGGGCAATAAAATTATTGATATAAAATCTTTAAAGGCTTCATTAATTCATAAAATAAATAGATTTAATTAAGAGGTAGATTTTTTTTTTCAACAGGAAATTAATTACTAAGCTTCCCTGCGCACCCTTATTTATTTTGCTAAATATTCTTCCCAGTGTACCTGCAAAATACAAGGAAAAAAGCAAAGAAACATGGGGCAATGTAACAGAAGTATGAGTGAGTGAGAGATACACCGTCAGACAGCGACCCATACACACACATTCCGGGACATACTGAAATGGGGGGCTGACAAAAAAATTAAGTAAAGTGCCCATAGTCGGGGCTTATACTCTGTCTCCCTTTCCCGGGCAAGGAGGACATGGACACTCTGGCAGGGAGGCTACTTTCAGTCTGCTTAGCATAACTTAAACTTTGGAAATATTATCCCAGGATTTGTTCAACCCAATGCTCGCCTTCCATGGACATATCAATGAAGTGATTTTTCAAAAACTTTTCAACGATAATAAAAGATTTATGGGGGCAAACAGGAGGAGAAAATGTGGTCTCTTGTTGGTTTTAAATAACATTGAGGCAACTATTATTTGGTGACACTTTCCATTCATATTTAAAGGCATTTTTTGTAAATTTCAATCTACTTTCTAAAAAAAATAAGTTTATATTTATTGATAAAGCTTTTATAGTTAAAGCTTTTCCATTATCTTTAATTATTTGTTTAGAAAATGAGACTCTAATATTAATTGAAATCAATACTTAACTTAGTTTTGGTATTACCTTGATATAATTCGACCAAAAGCAATGCTTTCAAGAATTCTACCTTTAACCATTTGTAATCGAACTTAATTTCCCTCGTTAAATTGCCACACAGATACCTTCTCAGTATGAAGTTCTCACCCCAATATGCCTGAAATTAAGGCCAATATGGCGTAATTTGCCAGCTAATTTTATTGTGTGCTTCGGCTCTTTTCAAACAGCCACACGGAGCAATTAGACCCGGATTTTGTATAGGGCATGGCGAATAAAGCGCAGGTAAAACTGCGCGTGAATTCCTAAATAGCAGAAGGGCATCTGCTAGGTGGTAGGGGCCAATGAGGAGGTGGCTGGGTTACTGCTGCACAATCGTTGAAGGAGAGCCTCGGAACGAGGACAGCAGCCGCAAGCCAAATGTCAGCGCAAGTGCGAGTGCAACAGACCCAGTCTTTAGGCCAGCTGTCCTCCCCATGTTAGCGGGTTTTTAGGAAAGGAGCCCTCGCTGGCACGCGCCAATTGATGCAATGAATGCTCATAACGAGCAGCAGGACACTGGAAAAAACCAAATTCTTATCACCAGTAAATAAGGGTAATTTTAAGCTATCGAAAATATAATAACATAAGCCTTGAGTAAGTTGCTGTTTCGGAATCAAGTTTTCCTCACAAATATTTCCTTATTAATCACCAAAAATGTTCACACTGCCAAAATAATGTAACAAAATGTAGGTATTTATTAAATATATTCAAAAATAAGTTGGAAATAATTAAACCCGAACATTAAATCTTCAGAGTTGTTCCGATCACCCTTTTTTTCAATAAAATCTTACAAATAAAGGTCACAATACCCCGCAGATAAGCTTTTAACCCGAAGAAGCACTCTCTAGATGCCTGTGCAAGATATTTGAAGAATTTCATATTTTTCAATGTGCAAGAGCAGGTGTTGCCCTCGAGGCAGGTGGCATGTTGGTCGTGTGCTGCTGAAATAATGCTGAAAATCAATAAAAACCATTAAAATGCAGCCAAGGCTGACGCCGTGGAGCCGAGGAATGTGAAGTTCAAGCAGCAAGGCTGAGGAAGCCGGGGGGGAGGGCAACGGGTAAAGTGTCCCGTTGGTGCTGCAGGTGAGTTGCGTGATTGGAGTTACCCATGGAAGTGCGCCCGTTACTCTATAAATAGAATCCAATGGCATAATTGGCGACGACGCGGTTAGCCTGCCAGCCAAATCGATGCCAAAACGCAGTGAACAAGGTCGAGGACGATGCGCGGAGCTGAACAATTCAGGACGAAGCCAAAGCTGAAAAATACATTAAATTTATGGCCTGTGGCTTGTCGAGCTGCATGAATTATGTGCGAGGAGGAGGAGGTAACCTGACGACGCACACGAATGCAAATCGGAAACTAAATTCGCCGAGAGATTTATGTGACACTCGCCGCAGCGTCGAGTATTCACAAATATAGCCGGAGCAGTTAGATAGCTGAAATTTGTTCACCAACAAATTACACAGAATTTAAAATTTAAATTTCCATAAAGCTGAGAAGCTGAAAATATTTGTTTTTACCTCGAAATATTACCATTTCCGAGTGGGGAGCTATGAAAAACTTATCAAGTCACTTCCGGTGGAGTAAATTAAACATTTTCCATAACCTAAAAAGTGCAAATTCCTGTTTGCATATTCAGAGCCAAGCCAGCACATTTCAGCCCGTCCATTTGCACTGACCACAAAATGCATTCGATTAATAAATAAAGCCAATTTGCATACCCAAAGCTTGGATGTATGCAAATGCAGCCAGTCCTCGGTCCACCCTAAAGTTCCACATCCGTATATCTGGACATAGAGCCCATCAATCATGCAGAATGTTTTGGCATTTCGGGTATTTCACATGCATCAGCCACACTCGGATACACTCGTGTTTGTTTAAACAATTCACAAATACTCCCCCCTACACTGAGAAAACAAGTACTTCGGTGGGGGGGTTTTTTTTATTGAATTTTCAAAACAAATCAATATTTATACATTGGATTAAATTAAAATATGTCAATCAACATGGTGTTTTAATATGCAGACACTCTTGTTATTAGTTTATCATATTTTCTCACTGCCACCCAGGCCACTTTAATTCGTCACAAAAATATTGTGCTGGCGCTTAAATTAATTGAAGAAATAAATATCGCATTTTTGGGGCAAACCAAGCATAAAGATAATATTCGAATGATAAGGCCAGCCAGCAAACCAACGAAAACAAACTGAGTGAAAATGCCAGTCTGCCAGCCAGCCAGCAGATACTCGAATTGATTTATTTTAAAACCCAGTCTAATTTCAAAATAAACGCGTTCAGGGCATATAAACTCATTGCAGCGCTTATTAACCCAACAACATTTCGGTTTATTTATGCGGGAGACCTTTTAGGAAAATGCACACATGCAAATGGGAAGCTGAAATTGGCTGTGGAAAATGAACATGGAAATGGGAAAATGACCGGGCGGCGTAAACATTTTGTTATGGCCAAATAATGGCAACAATATCACTGTTTTATGAGGACAAATAAATATTTTCGCACTTGGTATTTATGCGCGTTAACCATTAAATGATTGAATGGGCTAATGGGTTCCCTGACAGCGCGGATAAACAATGGCCAGGGGCCAAAACTTTTCCACATCAACGCTGGCGGGAAATGGTGTTTGAATAAATCATTATTTGCCGGCGACGGCCTGCATCTTTTGAAAATACCACACCAATATCAATTATCATTCGCGTGGAATATTTATAAATAGTTATTTTATTTATTTTTGGCATTGTGTCGTTGACTTTTATCCAAAACCCGTTGGCAACCGAAAGCGAAATGCGTTCGCGCAAATTTATTGTTTGTTTGCCTGCTACTGAGGGTTATTCCAGATATTACGCATACGCTACCGCACTGAGCGCAATCGATAAATAAGTAATTAAAGCGGCTAAATAAATAATTAGCCGGGCATTAGTGTCGGCTGTGGGCGTTGTCTGCATGCCAAGAGCAGCAGCCAATCTGCAATATTATCCCCATTAACCCTCATTTGAGAAAAGGCGAAAACAAAAATATTGCATAGAATAACAAATGTTAGGGGGAACGGATTCCCTGATACCCTAGACAGAAAGCTAAAATGTATTTAAAATTGATTTTGAAAGTGAAAAGTGTAACTAAAATACTTATCAAAAGGAACACCAACAAGTAACCCAATAAATTAATAAATACAATTGCGGCTTGTAATAATGGAACAACTGATGAACAGGTTATTAGGAATATAAGGCTAATTTATTTATATTTTCTACCTCAAGTAAGATTTTAATTAAAACTATTCCCCTTTAAAAAACCACAGCTAATTCACAAAAAACAAAACAAAATGCGATAACACCAATTCTAGTATAACCTTCAGTCTGTGTGGTCGAAATTACAAGCAGCAATATAAACACAATCTATGGGCGAACCAGTATTAAGCACATAAGGAAATTTTGCACTTAAGGCCAAACAAATCACGAAGCCATTAATTTTTATTAACAAAATCTCGGCTGAGCAGTTCCGAAAGTCAAGAGCTAAGCGCCGAGATTTGTCCAGCAAAAAAACACAGAACCACATGGGGACCTTTGATAGGAAAAAGAAGCCAAATGAAAGCGAAGAGAGTACAAAACACAAATAGAAAAAGAAAGAATAAACTCTGCCCAAAATGTGGGCTTATCAGTAACGTAATTAAGCAGCGATAAAGTGCCCGCCACGCCCTTTCTCCGCCCCTTTTCACCATAACAACGGCGCCCGCTTTCCTCAGCGATTTTTTGGTTCTGTTTTTATTTTTGTTTTTTTTGGGGTAGCGATAAGCACGGGCCTTCTTTTTTATTTTCCCCCTTTTTCTGTTTAGCCCCAATGAGCATAGTTTATATCAATTTAGATTTGAATTTAATTTATTTACACAGCACCATGTGTGAGCGGGAGTGTTTATTTTTGGCCGGACGGTCAGCGTTGATAGAAGCGTTAGTCATGGCGAGATGACAAACAGGTGAGTTATCCAGGCTAAATGCAGTCGAGCTGCCACAAGTTAAACCACGAAAATAATATTAAGTAATTGGTAATATATATTTAATGATTGCGGGGCTAAAAATATCAGTTTCTTACAAGGTTTCACCATTAAAATGTTATCTTAAGAAAGTACTTCTGGCAAGGAAGGGGCAAGTTTAATATTGCATTCTTGCTCTTTTCTACTAATTGCGTAATGGACTGTAAAAAAAACCCAGAGAAACTGTCTTTGGCATCTGCTGATCACATGGACACATCGTTCTGCTTGCCCCTTGCCATTAATTAACTGAACCAATTAGTTTGGCGTTGCATTAGTGCGGATTACGCATACGCCCCGTGCGCCAAGCGGAATGATAATGTGCTTAATCGCATTGTTTTGGGATATCTGGCAGCTGGCACTCGCATTCTACGGCAACCATTTTCCCGTTTTCTCATTGCCATTCCCGCATTTCCACAATTCAGCAGCCACAGCTGCAATATCGCACCCATTTCGGACCCGTCTCATCTCGATGATTATGGCATAATCGTAACGGGAGTTGCTCTGCAGTTTGTGTGCACAATTGGTCGAGCTGGAAGAGCAAAGCTTTTAATTGCCTGCCGCGCTTGATTACCTCCTTGTTTACTGGCCAGAGTTTTGTAATGTACAGTTTATAATATTATTAAACAAACTGCGGAGGCAGGGTAAATATTGCTGGCAACATTAGTGGTAGATAATTACATATTAGAAGCTATTAGATTCACTTTGTAAGTCCAATTTAGTTTACGGTGTAGAAAATTCTATATTATTCCGAATTTTGTAATTATTTTGAAGCCAATGTTTCATGAAACAGTTATAATAACAATACTTTAAGCTGGAATAAATATTTCGCTTGCATTATTTCCTCTGTACAATTACTCTTCTCGTTAGTCTTGTAATTATTAATGGAATTGAAATAGTTTTCAGCGCAAGTGGAACTTTGCAAGCTGATTTTAACTAGCTGCGCTACGGTTAATTGCAGGCCAAAGTTGATTACAATTCAATTAGCACAAAATGCACACTCTTTGCAATTGAGTCCGGCTAACAGACAATCAAAATCAGGTAGTGCAAGACGTCTACAATTAGGTTTACGTGTTCCGGCCGGAACCACCTGCCATGTATGCAATTAGCCATCGAAGTTTAGTGGGCGGAGCTCGCGGCTGTCTTGCCAGACATTCAGACATTCCGACGTTCAGACGTTCAGACGTTCGTGATTAATGGGTCTGCGGGGGCGGGAGCAACATAATTGCCAGGCCGCACATAATACAATACATAATGCACCCTCGAGACGGGAAAACAAGGCACCACTTGAGTCCTGAGGAAGGACTTGAGAGCCTGCACTTAACTCAAATATGTTTTCGGTTTTCGGCTCTTGGCGCTAATCAAAACATAAACAATCCGGACGGTTCAGAAAGGTGGTCTATACAGCTAGAACTGGAGCCCGAAGCTCCCAACAACTGGCAATTTAATTAATGAAAAGCCAAAACACTTGAGCATCCTCCTAAGGTCGGTGGAGGACTCTGGCCTGATTTATGCTGAATGACTTCTGCGGCGTCACGGACTCAGTTCGGTTCTCCGCTCAAGTGTGTACAATTTGGCTAATAAAAGATAATGTGTCTGACTTGGAGATGTGACAGCCTGAGGCTAGGTCCTTGAGTCCTTGATGTACATTGAAACACCAGTAAACGGAGAATCAAAATATACATCAATACAATGTAAAAGTTAACTTTTATGCTCGATATTTTCAAGGAAAATAAATAAATAAAGTTATTATAAATTAATCTACATTTAATTCAATGCCTGATTAATATAATAAAAATATACTTCATGTTTTATCTCTTTGTCCACTCCACGCCAAGTGGCTTCAATCATAGCTGAATATCATGTTGACTAGTGAACTTTCAACGAGCTTCTAATCTCGGCCGTCACTCACGTGTCCATCTCTAATCAATTTGTGTATCCGGCAAAGGTCGCTTTCATGGCTTTAATTACAGGTCATTAATCATAATTGAAGAGAGCGGGGCGTGCAAACAACAAGCCTACAATTTATATACATCCCAGCGAGGCCAAAGTTCTTAGCTTCTTATGCAAATTTTCCCCGGTCAATTCCCGGGTAAAAGTTTTACAAAAGAGAAAGTATGTAGCTGATGGTTAACGATAAGAGTGCCAACAGCAGCAAACCGCTGATGATCCAGTTGATTGAAGCAGTCAAGACACCGAAGAGCTGCGGGCCTCAATTCGCAATTATGTCGTTTTAATAAACAGAGACCGCCGAGCCGTAATTGCCCAGATGCTACGAGAACCCAGAATTCCCTAGTCCGGCGTCTGGAGCCTGGAAGCTGTAATCGAGACCTGGGTAACTGAAGCCGAGGCGATTGAGTCGGCCTATCAATAATGTGCGTGACACACTGTTGCCAAAGGCTCCGTGCGGCCCACGCTGCGTATACGCAATGCCCAGGAGATGGATGGCAGGATCAAATGGTATTTCCCAGCATGTTAAGTGGATTGTTTACGTCTCCTAGTGCGGCGTATATATATATATATATATATCAGTGTGTGTGTCTGTGTCAAGGTGGGGAACAAAAAGGCAAGGATATTCAACGAAACTCAACATAATTGCAGGCATTAATTATGCCCAAAATTAAGATATATTGTGCACTGGAGTTAATGGCGGTTATTATTACTATTAACACTGCAATTTGAATTCATTTTTTTCACATTCACGGCGGCTTAATTAGTTTTTTTATCAGTAAACTGCACTGACTATTGATTATGTGTCAATACAGAATTATAGAGTCCGGTCGGTGTAGCATTCCAGCAGAGCCCAGCCAAAATAAAGTCAGTAATTAATCTTCTGTCCACCGACCGCAGGGGTGTGCAACCAAAGTTGATTTTAATGAAATTATTCCCAACTGGCGCACTGACCTGAAACCCTTTCGGAAAATCGTCCCCTTCCTTTCATCCTGCAGGCTGCAGGCATTTTGAATACATTAATGCCTGGGAATTCCACGAAGCTAATTACGTTTTTAATTATTTTACGGCTTAAGGCTAACAAATCTATCAATGCGTTTTAATTTTAATGCAAACATCTGCATGCGATTAAATTGATTTAAAGGGATTTTAATAAGGGCCAATGATTACACGCAAATGAGATGGGACATATTAATTATATTATGTAAAGGAATTTCAGGGCGGATAATTCTGTAGTAACCTAGGGCTGCGGGTCAGGAATTCATTTGGGTTACTCCTTAGTTCACTGTAAATTGAAATCGAAATTATTCAACCTCTTCAAAGGAAAATTCAAATAATTCGCTCTGTTGAGAAGTTGACTTGCCTCTCAATTATTGCTCGGTATTATTTATTTATGTAATTTTCAGAATGCATTTCTTGCATTTCAGCAAACTGTTGCATCTCCGCATTGTTGCAGTTCGCTCATCTGGAAAATAAATGCAATTTGATGAATCAAGGGCTCACAGAGAGCAGGGAAATTGAATTCCCATTGTATGGCAAAGCCCGGAGCGCTGTTAGATTGCTTTCAAGTTGAGATTGTGCTGGGCTAAATTCCGCATCATAAATCAACAGGACTCAAATTGAAGCGGAAGGTTGGTAATCAGGAAAAGGCTCTTTTTGGCCCCGACTTTGCTTTAAATTTGACTTATCACGGACTGCAAATCCTTGCGATATCTCATTAGCCGTGGCAACTAATTAACATAAGTAATTTGCTTAATGGCCAGTCAAAGGCAAAGGCCCGAAACTCCTGAATCTCCCCCCCAAAAATTACCTGCGGAGCTGGGCTCGTTTATCAGGCCTGAAAAATGGGGAGAAAGGCAAACAAATAGAGGAATAGACAGAATAGGGATGGCAGAGGTATCGATAGTCTCGATTAAGGAAACTAATTAATATTTATTTTAATATAGAAAGCATATAGTCTATGATTTGAGGAGAAAAATAAGCCATAAAAATAATAAATTAAGATTCATCTCCAACATTTGTTTTCGATATTCCACGATACTCGAAAGCTAGACAATTTAACGATATTTAGGCAAGTATTTTCCACCTCGAAACACGTTCATCCCTAGAGCAAGCAAACAGTAATGCGGGGAACAAACAGAAACACATGCAACCGAGAAATCCCGGGCTTACATGATGGATTTCCCAATGGCGGGCCTTAACTAATATTTTGTAAATAAAAAAGCAGGCGCTCCGCTCCGTCTTCTTTTATTATTTTCTTTGTTATATATTTTTTCTGCTTTGTGCCTGATAGCGACGGGGACGGAAATTAAATTTGGCCACGTTAATTGCCTCGATTAGAACTTTTCGGCCATTACGATAAGGGGCTCGCTTCTAGACAATGGCAAAATGACAAACCCACTGACCTCTCGGCCGCCTAGCAGCGGTGATGAGCTAGACTGTGGGTAGTGATTAATTATTAATTAATTAAAAGCTTATTAGCGCTTACAGCGCCCTGTCGCAGAGGTGAACGGTGGCGGTTACGCGGCGTATACGCAATGTTTCTACTAAAGAATCTAGGAAGCCGCACAAACATAGCACAGACACTGACGCAATCTGGCGAAACAATAGTTTACTTTATATTTCCGCGATGCCTGCTGGCATTTTCAGCTCCATTGTTGCGGGTTGTCGCCTTTGATTTGAGCGTTCCGTTTGTTCATTCCAATGCCGCAGCAACCCTAGAATGTGAGTAGAATTTCTCACAAACAATGCAGCTCACTAGCGTGTCTGCACAGAGAAAAGTGAAGTGAAACTAGATCCTTTATTTCGGAATTTTACCAAAATTAAAGCGAATGCAGAAGAATGAGAAATTAGCTTTTAAATTACTTTACAAACAATTACCATTGGACTATTCAATTCGTTATCTCTTCAGCAGTATTTCCTTCTATTTCAACCTCTCCATTTATAAAATTAATAACACCTCAAAGAAGCTCATTCTTAATCAAATATTAAATTTTTTTTCAGAGCCATTTTCTCCCTGTGTGTGAGTGAGAGACAAACGGAGACGGAAAACTGTCAAGCGTATTACGCATACGACCCATTGTCCGTATCTGTCTCCTTTCTTTTGCCACACTGCCGAGAGTCAATTTACAATAGATGAAAGAGCACCAGGAGCAGCAATGGCAGCTGGAAAACTGTGTCATCTTCGTATAGAAAATATTGTTGTTGAGGCGTCTCCGCCTTAATTCTTAAAGCGCACACGTGCAGAGCAGATGGCCGTGACTCAGTGCCATTTTGGCAGCACTTTAAATGACGAGCGGTACGGCTTTGTAATTAGTGTAAGTGCCCACATGAATTGTCCCGTCTTGCCAGCACTCTCTCGCTCTCTGGCCACTCGCACTTTTCATGTTCAAGGATGCGAGTGGCAGTTGTTGCAATTGCTATGGAATAATTTCAAACAATTACAAGTGGTTCGTCTGATTTTATTTCGACCGGAAGGTACTCAGTACATTTGATTTGCTTGCTTGTTTTTACACGATTTGCTTATTTTTAGATAGGAAATAATTTTATTTACCAAAGGAAATTGTCTTCAAAGAATATATTATGCTTATGGTATTCATAAGAGCCTAAAAAGTTGTAATTATTAAACCAAACGTAGATTTATGGAACGTAAATTGCTCTAAAAATAATAAGTAAATCTTAAACTTTGCTTAAATGCTCGTCTTTACACGATTTGCTTATTTTTAGGTGGGAAAT
>JAEIIH010016939.1:0-45178 GCA_018904745.1 Drosophila orosa | reverse complement strand
TTTGTGGAAAAGTGCTGTTTCTCAGAATATAAAGTTTAATGTTAAATTCAATTACCAAGAAATTACATTTGGAAATAGTTTCTCTTTACAATTAATATAAAATAAAAACTTACAATTGGTAAGGCTAATATTTGAAATTAAAGTAAAGCCTTTCCAGCAATTATTTTGCTGCCAAATATTTTTCGGTAACATCCTCTGCCAGCTTTAAGCAAAATTACTCACAAAAACCTGCAGCAATTCAGAAGAGACTTGAGCTTATGAATTCAAGCCAGTGTCCCAGCAATTATAACTCGGGCCAGAAATACCCGAGGCGATCGATATGACGGCACGATAAAGTATTCCATATTTATACAACATTTGTATGCGTCGCACGGCAAAATCATCCTGGCAACACATTCAATTAAACGTATCTCAGACCGAGGGCGAGGTGTGGCAGGTAGATTTCAAAAATTCCAATAAACCACAATGTGCCGCACAAGTATCACTTTCTGCCATTTTTGAATGAGTAACATTCTGAGAGGCCGGAGGCAATGCGAATGGCTAAATTCGCACACGTAATCTGAAAATAACAAAACTCGAACACGCATTTCTGAGATGAATTATTGTGGACACCACCCCCGAAAAATGCTCACAGACTGCCAGGCTGGCTGGCAGGCCGAAATGTCAAGCGTAGGCATTACAAGCATAAATATCAGTTACAATTTTCATATTTTTAACCACAAATGAAAAATTTGATACAGCCCGGCAGCAGGGCAAGGAAATTGCATAGCCGGAGAGATTTACAACTTAAAAACAACTTAAGCCGAAACTTGGAAACAAAGGCAGGACAGGCAGAGAGACTGATTCCGGGCCTGGGAATGGGATTGGGAATTTTCTCCAATTTGTAGGCCTCCCCTGGATGTCCCCCTCCCCGCACAACGGTTGCTAATGGCAAAAACTATACACAAATAGACACAGGCAGGCATAAAACCGGAAACAACGGCACAGGAAGCTGCATGAAAATGAAACGGGCTCTCGGCTCTCGGAGGGGGAGAAGCAGGGAAGCTCCGGCTGACTTTGGACTGTAATGAAAAATGGAAAATGTCTACTAAAAATAGTGAAAAGTTGAGTGCGGCTGTGGGGCGGCATCTCTCGTCGAGCCGCCGAGTAGAAAGCCAGGCAAGAGCAACTTGAAAATGAATTTAATTATGGCAAAAAAGTGAAAATTTCCACACTTGAGTCTGCGAAGTTTGCCTTTCCCTTTGGCCAGCGGAGCGTTGATGAGCGTTGCAAAGTGTGAGAAAATTACTAGACAAGACAACACCAACTGGCAGGGCATAAATAGCAGGATCCCGGATCCGGGGTGAAAGTGAAGAGTCTGCCGGTTCCGAGCATTGTGTAAGTTGGCTTAATGCGGGGATGGCTTACGAGAAAAGCAGGCAGCCGTTGCGGAAAACCCAGGGAAATGAGTGCGAAACTGGAGTAAGTGTCTAGGGTCTCTAGTCCTTGGCCACAAACGAAAAAAAAATCCTAGGAAATGACTTTGAATCGAGGACAATTGACTTGAAGATGAGCGAAACTTAGTTTCTAATTAGTATAAAAATAGAGCCAACATTGATTTGAATAATACTAATCGAAAAAGAACAAATGTTTAAGTCAGATTCTTTATTGTTCCTAAATAGTATCTCTAAGTTATCATTAGTAAGCAATCATTCGAATCATTTCACATAATTTGGACTTACAATTGGTAGTTTCCTTAAAGGAAATCAGGCCTGCTTTATCGCAAAGTATTACACAATATTTATTCTTAAAATTACTTATTTAAATCTGCTTATTTAAATAATTTTAAACATATTCAGATATCGAGTTATACTTTTATTACTTAATATATGCTTCTATTTCAATTAAAACTATCTCACTTTCTATATAAAAATATATCATATATATCTACGTAATGAAATAACTTCCCTCTGGCTTGTGGGTTCCCAGAGAAATAAAATATAGGAAGACAGAGAAGAGGGACAATTGACTTGGCGATGAGCCCCACTTAGTTACTAATTAGCAGAGGACTAGAAAAAGTCGACAACCGCACACCGACAAAGCAAACATTGATTACCAGGCCAAATGATTGCAAATTGAAAATTAAGCACGCCGCTGAATTTCCAATTCAAATGCGAGGGAGCCAGGAGGAGCCAGGACCCAAACTGCCGGCAAACCGAAAGGAGCCGAGCGTAACAGACACATGCATATAAATTTATATATGCAGGCCACACTCCCTGCACTCCCTGCACTCCCTGGCACACACAGCTGCAGTGGCACACGGTGCATGAACTTTCGAGGAGCACTTACACATACACTGGGCGAATGGGGAGGGGGTTGCACCTACACACCGCTGTTGCAAAAACAAACAGCGACTGCGAGTTTCTCAAGTGTCGCAACTGCAACAGCAGCGGCAGTAGCAGCAGCAGCAGCAGCAGTCGAGCCAACAAGTGCCACAGTAGTTGCTGTTGGTGGAAAGGGAACCATCCACAGCATCAGGAAAACAACAGCAACAACGACATCCATAAGGGCCAACCACAGTGGCATTTACCCCTTGAAAGACTTTCCATATACCAAAAGGGTAATTTTTCTTGGCTTTTATCAGCATTTAAATATTTTTACGAATAAATCAGAGGAAAGTTAATAATTTACAAAAATAAGAAACCGTCTCTGATAAATAACTTCTTTATTTCAATCTATATAAATGAACGTTTGAATATTTAGTATTATAAAGAAATACAGAGTACTATTTATAAACAATTACTTTATAAGCTTAAAGCAGCGAAGGGCACGAGATTTAACGATTTGAGCAGCAGCTCTGCCAGCTGCCTCCGAAAAAAAGATAACGGTCTGAGGAGCGTGAGCAAATTGAGCCACGGCGTGCCCTTCGCTGGCCTAAAGTATCCTAAATTTTATTAGAAACTTACTTGTGTTTTCTAGGAGAACCACTAAACTTTACTAAAATCTCCAGTAAAACCCAGAGCTCATTAATTTGCATAGTTTTAGATAGTTTTCTGCATCACCTAAGATGCCTATTTCATTTGAGTATATTTTATTTCGTCCTGCAATCGTTGCACTATTTCGTCGCCCTAATTTCCACTGTATTTTGCACTATTATCTCTATCTGGATGTGATCCGCCAGCACTTGGCTGTTTTTCTTTTGGCCCCAAATGATGCAACAAGAACAACAACAGCAGCGGCAACGAGCGCGCTTTACTTTCGCTCAGGCGATGGCGACAGCAAAACTTTTAAATTGGTTGGCAACACTTGCAGCTAACACACACACACTCGTACACACATACTAAATGTTTGTTTTGGAAATGAATTTGGAAATTTTTGTAGGGCTACAGAGTGGGTGGAAAAGTGGCAAAGTGAGGCGAGAGACAGCGGCCAACACCTCAAAGTAATTTGCCAGCAAATCATCGGAAGGAGTCAACTTCCAAGGCGGAAAAAGCGGAGGAGACTGAGCAGCCGAAAAGTATGCAATGCCAAATGAAACACACACACACACTCACACGATTGAGAGCGTATAATGTGTGTGTGTGCCGTGTGTGTGTTTGTGTGGGTAAAAACCACCAAAGTGAAATGCATTTATCGACCGCAAAGCGTTCGAAATGAAATCTGTTTAAAGGATTTTAATACCCCAGCAGGAACGTGGAGTCTGCATCAGTATCCCTGGGTGTGTGTGTGTGTGTGTGTGCCTGTATATGTGTGTGTAAGGAGCTGGTTGTGTGGGTGTACAAGGATTCCAGGATGCGGGCGAACACAAAAAGTCAATGAATTCGTTTGGCGAATTGAAAAATTAATTCAGTTGCCGTCGGTGGCATTGATAAGGCAAAGCGGAGCTGGAAAAACTTTTGCCCGCCGCTCTCCTTTCATGTGTCTTTATCTTTGCAGGGTGTGTGTGTGTGCCTGTGTGTGTGTGTGTGTTTGTACTTTACACACACATTGACAAGCTTTTCACTTACTAATGATTTCTCATTTCGCTTACGGTATTTCCCTGTTTTATTTGTGCTTTTTGTCTTACTTTGCGCTTTACAGCCACACCGCTATATACTTGTATAAATATATATATACAAACGTACGTACACAGGCCAAATTACTCACTGACGTTGTTGTAGATTTTCCTCATTTTCCCCCGCCGCCGCCGCGACGCTTCTTCTTTCCACCAGAAAAACGAAGGAAATTAAGCAAAAAGCGCAAAGATTTATTTCGCTTTGATCAAAATTAAATGAATTGATTTTAATACGCCCCGTGGGCAAGATATTTCCTTCGCTCTTTGCAAATGAAAACGCATAAAAAAGGTGTTGGTTGGCCTTGTGGGCGTGGACGTCGGTGGGCGTGGACGTCGTTGTTGCTCTGGGTTTGGGTAGAGCTCGTTGTGAGCTTTATTTTATGCCAGCGGCCATTACAATTGAGTAGCTACACAGCCATCGCCATGCACGAGTGTGTCTGTGTTAGCCATTTGAATTCCCACCAGCAGTGGTATTCGTAGTGGCATTGCCACTGTGTTGGTGTTGGCGCGGAGAGCTCGTGCTTAAAGACGCTCAATAAATTCCCATTGAATTGGGTACAAAGTGGGGGATGCGATAAAATGTTTAAGGAAATCGTGTCAATGAATTAATGCGGTTCGCTTTTGAAATAAGCAACTTTAAGGATAAAGCGGCGAAGCTTCTTCCAAGTTGTATTTCGATTTTTTGAAGAAGTACAAGTATATATCTTTCATTGATTGTAGATTTGTTATGCAATGTCTTAGTCACTTTTTGAGGTACAGATTAAAGTACTGACTGAGCACCCATTTTTTAATAAATTACATTTACAACTTAATACTATTCTTATAAAAGTACTTATTAAAGTGTTCTATCTCTAAGGACTTTCACGCTTTTTGTCCGCCTAAAAATAGGTTGCTTTTCAGCAAACGAACTCGTCACCGAGTGAAACACAAAAATCGGTGCTCGATTTTATGTCTCTGCCCTGGCCTGTTCATTCCGTTTGATTACATTTCATTTGATTTGTAACATTTTTGACCGTCCGTTCACTCCCTGCCCCTGGCCCCATTCCTTACACTGCAATTCCTTTTGTGTTTCTTTTTGCTTCCTGTTGGCGGCGGCAAATGAAAAGTTTACATTTCATTGCTCAATTCGACATTTGACATTTGGCAGCGGCACTGGCATAGAAAATGAGGTTCACAGTGCTCACAGTGCCAGCTTTTTTTTTGCACAGTCTCCTCTGATTTTTTGTCTGTGAAGTCGCCTTTCCTCTACGTATTTTTTGTTTTTTCAAAATTCAGACAATTGACAGCGGCGTCATTGTTGTTGTTCTTATTGTTTGTCATCGCATTTGTCTGTCGCGTTCGTTGTGCTGGCGCCTCATAATAAAAGTGTCTGCGATCCGCTCGCTTGTTGCACGGTGTAACAAATTGCTGATGCTCGCATCGCATCCGAATGGATGGGATTTGGACGCGGATTCGAGTGGCGTCCGGTGGGGGCCAGGTGCTGCTACGTTGTGTCCAGCCACTGGTCAACACTTTGGCGCAATTTAAATTTCATGCATTTTTCATTAACACCAAAATGGAGGCGACCACTCGACTGGGGCCCTCCATTACCCAGCGACAAGGACATGAACTCTTTTACGGACTCGGGCCAAGAAAAAGTGCAACAGCCGCGGGAAGAGCAGTAATGGTAGTTTCGAAAAACTTTGAGTTAAATATAAATGACTTTAATAGCAACTAAAGCTTTTTAGGTAAGCCATTGTGTTTTTACTTGATGAAATACATTTTTTCTTAGTATTTCAAAAGGAGTACTATATATTTGTATTTTATTCAGTTGAATTACTTATTTATAAATAATATACAATTAGTAGATTTCGCTGTTTGCAAAGTCTCTAGCAATTTCCCTGCCCGATATCTTGGAAATATCTAGTGACTGAAGGAACTTCTCTGATGACCGCAACTGTAGATTAAGAGGCTGCAAAGAAAGAGGACCAAGAGCGAGTTGGCTCATCTTAAATGCCCATCTATTTTACTGCTGCAGCCTTCCAAACATACAGAAAGGACACTTGGGCTCGTGAGCCGAGGCGCATTTACATTTTCGTACTTTCGCCATGCCCAGCGTCCAGCCCGCTGACCCCTTGATCCTTGGTCCTCCTCCAGCCCCTTCCGTAGTTCGGTTCGTATCGATTTTGAGTGTCGCCTGCCATTCAAATGGTTTTTATTTCGCATTTATGTGCCCGCTCCAACTCATCCTCATTTTTTGCTCAGCCGCTGGCTGACTTTGGCACGTTTTAATGCATTGGCCACAGTGCCTCCGACTGCCGGCAAGCTGGGACTGAAGTTACACGGAGAAAAAGGTTTAAAAATATTCAAAGAAATGAAAAGAAGCAATTTTATAATTGAAATATTGTTGACAATGTATTTTATGATATATAAAGTATACGATTTTCAAGGATACTTCTCTTGGGTTTCTTCCAAAACTTAAATAAAGAAGATTTGAATCTTAAGAGTAAATATATTGACTTTCATTAGCATATAGAAACGATTATATATTGTATTTCCTTTGGCCATTTACAAGTGCAATTATCCTTTTTGTCTCTGTGTGCCCGGCGTACGTGTGAGTCCTTTCCTTAACCCTTTTGCCACCGTGTCCGCATTGTTTTGCTCGTTTGCCATTCCGGCTCCACAGCTTTCTTTGGCTTCCTCTTTTTATGTCCTGGCCGAACTTTTGCATAAAGTCATTTGGGGCGTTGATGGAATTTTTGAGCGGAGCTCGCAGCTCCCATCTCAAGTCTGAGGGAAAAGCGTTTAGTCCTGAGCTACATTTTATGAGCTGTGCGTGCGGACTTCTGTTTGACTTTGGTCTCATTTGCGCTGGCAAATACGGCAATTTATGCAAATAATAATTTATAAAATTTCGCATAGTTTTCCGGGGGATGGGGATGGGGCTTAGCTGAAAATAAAAACAGTTCGGGCTAAATAAAACAAACTGTAGGTAAATAAAACATGGACTGCCGAATTCCGACTGCCGACCGCCGACTGCCGACTGCCCCGGGTTTTTCGGCTTGGCCTGGCCATAAAAAGTGCTAAGTAAACACATGTGCCCCACCAGCCGAGAAGCCCCCAGTTTCCGCACCCGCAAAGCAAATGCCTGCACATAGTGTAAACACATAAATTTATGCATTTTCAATGGAGAGCTGTTAGCATAAATTTACAGCCAAAAAAAAAATGAAATAAAATTGGGGGGAAAATCAACGGAGTGGCGCGGGGGTGGTGGGGGAAATGGTGTTGGAGGGTCAGCCAGCCAACAACAACAAGCCGTACAAAAGTGCTTAACAAAACAAAACAAAACAAGGCAGAACAGAGCAAAAATAGCGTTAAAGCAACGCAAAGCAAACAGTCGACAGTTGAGTTGCTGCAGAGCTCGAAACAAACAAAAAATGCAAACAGAAAACAAACAAAAAAAAAGCACACAGCAAAAAGGCAACTCGCCGGAAAGCGGAAGGGGGGGCGGCAAAGGGTCGAGTGGGGGCTGGGGGGGCGGTTGCTCAAGGGTTAAGGGACAGGGACCAGCTGGGGTGTCCTGCAAAAAACTTGAAGCAAATAGAGGCACTGCTTTAAAAACCTTAACACATTTCCAATGATTGGATCAATAAACGGCGACAAGTGCCACAGTATTGTTCGGTGGGAGATTTATTGTGTGAGTGTGTGTGGGTACACTGAGAAAAATTCACAAAAGGATCTATACAATTTAAATAAAGAAAAGGAAGTTCCTCTTAGTAATCAGTTAGCTCAAGATAGTCTTGTCTCTTTACCATAAGAACTTCTTTATCTTTGAGTCTAGCTACAAAATGTCTTATTTTAAACAATATTCCGGCACGAGGTTTTTTCTCTAAGTGTCTGCCCGCTAACTACTGCCAATTGGCAATACGGAAAAGAACAACTGCTGCACTTTTCGGCAGGATGCGTGTCTCCGTGCAATTTTTGCATACTTGCAGCTGACACTGCTAGGCACCAGGTATATTTTTTCGTTGTTAACGGCACAGCTTTTAACCTCTGCTCCTCTGGCCCGAAACGTTTTTTGTGGGTCGAAACTCCAAATAGCGATTGCATATGCGCCTCGTGGCTCAATTCCAAACGTAAGCCACTAACCAACTAATCCTCAAAACATGAGTATAACTCAGATACCCATCGTTGTTGAGTAAAACCACGCTTTGTGCTGCACAAATCTAGTCTAATTATAAAATATCAGTTGCCATGACCATTTCACATTCGTTGCTCGGCACAGAGTTAAATGGAAGCCGCAGAAAATAATTTGCAAAACTTTGCCGGATCTGCGGTGGCCTTCTCTCATGTCCTTTTCTTCCGCAAAAAGCAAACTTTAAACATTTTCATCGCACTTTTCCAGCGTCCAAGTCGGAGTTAGATATGTCAATACGCACACGCACACCGAACATCCCCGGCAACTTATCAATTTTTCCATGCTCAAACCCACTTAGAGAAGATCCCAGCGGAGAAGTCAGGGGCATTTTCCCGGGGATACGGGCGGACTGTACAAACATTCGACTCCGCCGGAGAGGCAAAGAGATGGTAAAGTCAAAACGAAGCGGAGATGCAGTCGGAAATGCCATTGAAAATAGTTTAAAGTTGCACCAAAAAGGATATTGAGCTAAGCCAGTTGCAGCTTACAACGAGCACTGGGGGGATGGGGTTTATGCACTAGAAATATTTTAGGATGCAAATAATATGGGAAAACTAGAAAAGTTTTGTATATTGAAGTCAGAAGTGCTTGAGCTTCGGATGTGACAAGTATAACTTATTATTTCTCTGAAATTCAAACCTACAACTAACTGTAAAAATTGTTTAAGCTATTGCCATATTGATCTTATTGATAAAGTATGGAATTTTCCAAGATTTTTCCCCAAGTGCACAGTGTATATTTGCTCATGTGCCCGTGGTGGTGTCCTCTGTTGGTTTTCTATTTGCCTTCGACTCGCTGCTCGCTGGCTGCTTATGGAAATCCGCATGATGATTGCATATCCTTCGCCAGAGACGCTGCCATATCCCTAATGCCGCCGAAAGTTTGCGTTCATTTGCCTGCTGCACGCTGCACGCTGCATGCTGCCTGCCAGCCGGATTCGTCCTTTTCTGGTCGTTCTTCTCGTCCTTCTCGTTCTTCTCGTTCCTTTCTTCCTGCCATATATTTCGCCCCGCTCTCGGTTTTTTTTTTCCGTGATGCTTTCAGCTGAGAAAACTTTTACTTGGTTTTTCCTATTTTCCTTGTCGGCTGCTGCGGTGGCGGTGGCCAAAGTGTTTCTCTTGCATTTGAAGAGCTTTTTCTTAATGTCACTTATGCATAAGTTCCTATGAGTTTGGCCACACACACACATACATATATGCATATCCATGGCCGGGGTGGTGGCAGCAGCTCACCCTTGTTTGCATGCGGATAAAAGTGCAGCGAGTGGGTGCGAGTGGGCGAGTGGGTGTTTGTGTTTGAGACTAACTTGATGGCACATCCTCCATGGGGATTTACAAGTGCTTAGTTCTATGTCGCAAAAAAACGCTTTAATATTATTATACTTTCTTCCCTATGTGCACTAGCAATTCTTGCTGTTTTTTCATTTGCTTTTAAATTAAATTAAATAGCCCGGGTAAGCAGACGAAGGCAAAACAAGTTGAGAGACCAGATTCTTAAGGGTCTTGATCCACAAAGACCGAAGTGAATTAGAATTTAAATACCATATTTTGTTTTTCATGTATTTGCTGCTAAATTAAATAAAATACTCAAAGGAATCGCTGTACAGACAACTCCAAAGGATTGCCAAAGGTTCTTAAAGCTTTTCTTCAGCCACAAAAATCATAAATAAACACGCACACACACGCACACTCACTCGCCTTGATGTATTACATGTGTTGGCATTATTTACTTAACTCGGGCTCTGCTCTATTTTAGCCGCTCCAAAAAGTCAAGTCTACTTTTGTGGCGCAGCTATTAGTGCAGCAGCGACGCCAACAGAGAGGCAGCGGCGAATGGCAAATGGCAACAACAATGCCATAGCCAGGACACAAGGATGAAGACATTAGGGCCCAGCATGCGCACACAAACACCGACATGGGCGTAAAGAGAAAGAAATATAATGCCAACATAACATTTAATCCAAGGAATTCCATATCGCAGCCAGTGGGAAAGCCACGCAGGCTTCGAAGGCTACGAACATTTGGCACCGTGAAGCAAAGTTGGCTTTTGTTGGGTGGGAAAATGTGGTTCCACAAACAACCGAGGGGTAACGTAACCCTAGAAGGGCTTTCAGAACTATCAGAGTTTGGGTATTCGCTTAAATAACAGGCAATCACCATTTAATTAGTCAAGTCTTTGCCTTGGCTGTTAATCTCAGTAAATACACAGAAAATGAACAAGGTTTGAATTAGTAACGAGTGAAACACAATTGTTAAATGAACTTGTGAATATGAATTAAAGTTGTGTACTTCTTTATAATCAGAATTAGACAGTACCAAGTTCCTAGTTATCTCTGATTATTTACTTGCACCTCAGCTGAGTTGCTCTATCCGTCTCATGGCTAATACCAGGACGATCATTGCGTAATCTGAGCTGGGAACCCATAATGTTTATTTCCACTGTGCTTATCTGGACAGAGTCAGAGGCAGATTCAGGGGGTCTCCCGGCTGTGGCGCACTCAAATGGCGCACGAGGAAAATAGAGGAGAGCGCTGCAGAAATACTTTTAGCAGCTGAACCGAGCTCAGCCAAGTTGGCTGGGAATGAGCCAGCCAGCAACGGAAGGAAGAAATAATCATAAAAATTATTTCAGGACGCACACACAAACACACACACACACAGGCACATAATGCACACATACCACATACATGTGTGTGAGTGGTGATCATAATGTTGCAAGGCGTCTGGGGCAACCGCTGGGGAATCTCTTCATTTTCGATGCCTTGGCAGGATTTACACTTTAATGGCAAGGCGGGGGGGCGTGGCTGCCCTTTTTAATTTTCGTGCTTCATATTTTCTATTTAGCAGGAGATGTGTTCATGTGTGTGGGTGTTAATGGGTCTCGTGTCTGGCCAAAGTGAGCACAAAAATTGATATCCCGCCGTCAGTTTTAATGCCCTATGAATGCGGCTAATGAAACTGTGCGCACTTTTTATTATTACTTCTTAAACAACATTTAATGCTCATCTCTCGTTCTGCGTTTCATTTTCTTTGCAGGTAAGCCAGTAAACAACGAGCAACTCAATTGGAAGACGGTAATTTTTGGGGCAACGCAACAACGGTGAGTTGCAAAAGCCGCATGCCGGCTGGAAGTCGTGGCAAATTTGATTTATTCGGGCACGTGGATGCACCCGGGGGCGCCAAAAACAAAAAAACAACAAAAAAAATAAAGGAAAACATTAAGCCAAAGGCCAACGGGGGCTGCCACCGCTTCGGCAGGGACAGCATCGTTAACATTTAATTATGCCATTTTCATTTCCGTAATGAAATGAACTTGTTAGCCAGATGGGAAGCCCCTTTGTTCTTTTATTCATTGCCCTGGCAAATTATCATTGATTTTGTTGCTTAATCCGCTCGAACGTCGCACTAAGGTGAGCATTAAATCGAATTAATTTCGGGTGCTGCCCCGCTCACCGCTGCCCACTCTCCTGTCCACAAGTCCAAGTCAAACTCCTGCTGGAGTGGCCATTTGACATTTGTCGACAAAACGTTTACATTAAATGTTTGGCCGTGTGACCATGGTCGGTTTCTTTGCTTTTTGTTTCGCATTCACGTTTGTATTATGCCGCCCTCTTGCCAATGTCTTGGCCCTGTCTACGGGTCGACATTCCGGGAATTCTGCACATTGTCCGGACGGAGGATAGAACGGAGAGCCGGACGCTTAGCGTCCGAGTTGAGACATTTGCGTTGACAATTGCTCGGAATTGGAAATAAGATATTTGTAAGAGAGACGCCACTTTTATGTGAGAGCTTGGGAATTCGGGACCGAAGGCTGAGGCTTATTTATTGGCAATTCTGGGAATGCCATGACCATACATTAGTCAAAGCCGAATGGCAAATGCAATTAAACACATCACTTTACCAATTCTTCCCTTCAAAAATCACTCAATTTGAAATGTTGTTTCGGGTTTTTCGGGTCGCACACGCTCCATTAAGCGGCAAACAAATGCCGAGTTAGAAAAAGGAACCGCCCGAGGTTTGTACGCAAATTTTTTAATTTATTGCATAAAATGTTTCGGGTTTTCCTATGCTGGCAAGCCACAAAAGCCAAAGAAATTGTTTCAATTTGTCATGACAATTTCTTTGAAATGCCGCAGCTAAAAAATGTCCTTCTCCGCCTCCGCCTCACCGAAAAGTAGAAAGGAGGCAGGCAAGCCGCGAGTCCTGTGAGTCCTGTGAGTCCTGGGGCGGGGGCAATGTCGTCTGCCATCAAAGCACTGAATTCAATTTGGTTTAGGAAGAAGCCCGGCTCATTCCTTTGGCAATTTCCCCGAGTTCCTCGTAGGTCTATGTCGTCTGCTTTATTTGCTCGGCTGTAATTTGCAATTTTCACCTTGCCGCCGAGGGAAAAATCGCGGGAAGGAAATCGTTGAGAGCTAGACCATTATCAGCAACAAGGGTGGGCATGGGGTCGCCGAGAGTTGACAAATCAGCGGCGCCTTCCAAATGACATTAAAGGCAGCTCAGCCGAGGCCGTAATGCTTGGCTTGCGCTGATGATAATGGATGCCGCTCTCGCTTTTGGCTCAGCCATTTGGCAGGCGTTCGCAGTAAATCTGATATTTCCCCTTGGCATAAATAAACAAGCACATGGTGGAGGCGGCCCAAAAACCGATCACAATCTGAAATTGCAGCCTGCAAACAGTGCCAAATTAATGTTGCACAAATGTGGCTGATTGTGGCGAGCCTTGAATTGTGACTTGGAATTTAAGGTACAACATGCAGCAGCATTAAACCAATTTATAATCAGTTCTTCTGTGAATATAATAATTATTAAATAGTTAGAATTAATAGAACTATTTATTTAACCTTTCTCTCTGTAGTTTAAAGTCCACACATCCTCTCATTGCTCATTCCTTTGTCTATTCCCTGTGGCTGCCACTCACGCAAATTAAAAGCAACGTGTCCCTTGGCAACGAAATCCAACGGACCAAACATCTCACGTGGCGAAACCAAACTCTGAACCCGGGCAGGACAATAAATCTTCAGATGGAAGCGTTGGCATCGATGATGCGCCTTTAAGCTGCTTAGTCTCTGTCCGCATCCTGGCTCTGTCCATCCAAGCACTCCGCCCCCCCTTTGGCTTCGCTTGCAATTTCCGCTGCGCCGGCGGGACGCATATTAGCCGGCTGCCACTGGATTCCGGGTGGACAAGCGACGGAAGCATCACGGCGGAAGCGCAGGAACAAAGTAGCTTGATCCGGACAGCTCTGGACAGCCGGGGGGGAGGAGGGGACGCTGCAGATGCAGCTGAAAATTCTGAAGGAGCTCCGGCTGATGACTGGCAGTCGCGGATGTAACAATATGATTGGATTATTATTATATTTATTGAAGGGGGAATGGAGGAGGGAGCCCGGTTCAAGTGTTGGAGCTCGGGCGCCAGATAATGAACGGTGGCATCGGCTGCGGCATCTTATCCTTTTTGTTTTTTTTTTTTTTGCCTTTCTTCTATTCTGCTGCTCCAGTTTTTCTCCGAGCTCTTTTTCCGTTGGCCTCAAATGGCAGGCAGACATGCAATCAGCCCGGAATCTTCTTCGCCGCTCGCCGGCGTTTGTAATTGGGCCCTTTTATCTCGTTCACCGTTCGGGCCAATTAAAGTTAGTTTGCAAAGTAATTAAGACGATTATGTGGCGCTCAAGTATCAATAAGCGCCAATTATCCAAGTATTTCGCATCGATTGTTACTCGTTGCGGCGCTCTTTTCGGTTTTCGCTTGAAATAATTTTGTTAGATAATTTTTTAGCGCCACTTAAGTGATTGCTTTCGCTGGCAGAGACAAGGTTATGTAAATGGCAAAATGGAAAATGGGAAACGTAATTGCGGACACGAAAAATAATTATTGGAAGAGGTTCGGGGCGGAAAGAGTTGCCAGACAAGGATTTAATTGGGGGCTCTGCGGGTGATGGAAGTTGAATTTTTCACAGGTTTGAGAAGATGCACAGGGAAAGTAAAGGGGATTAACCTGTAAATAATTTATTATATACTTCAAAAGGTGAAAGTTGCTTAGGTAATTTTTATAGAATTCTTTAAGACACAATTTTGAATGATTTATACAGGAGTATTATATTATTACTATCCGAATTTAGATCTTATTTAAGGGATATTTTTTCCGAGTGTGGCTAGAGCTTTGCCAAGCCAAAAGTAACTGTCAAGTGCAAGCAGAAATCATGCAACTTCAGCTAGCTGAATTGCAGTCAATGCCGGGCGTCAATCAAGCAACTTTTGGCTCTGCTAATGAACTTCAGGGCGCATCCACTCATTTGAAAGTCACTCAGCTTAATTCACAACACTGCCACGCCCTCCGCCCCCGTCACACACAACCGAATTGGAACTAATTCCAGAGTCTGTCTCCTCGGCAGTGTCAGAAAGCCAAATTTTAATCTGTGATGTTGCCAAAACTTGATCAAGAAAGTTCAGTCCTGCACGCCGCATGCTTAGATGGATGCCCTGCCCCACCCAAGGCATCACTCGGATCCCCAGCACTTTGCAGGCCATAGCTCACTCTGACATCCCAATCCTCCATCTATGGCCATTCATACATCTGCTCTCTGCTCTGGCTGGAAAATTCCTTTGCGTCATTGGCAAAAGTTACGCGCATTTCAAAAACCTCCCGAAAGCCCTCCCCTGGGAAAAAAATAAATCTTCGACTTTAGTGTGTTTGCTGCAGCGGTGCAGCATCGGTAAGGCGGGGGTGGTGCTAAAAGGCATTTGTTATCGCCGCAGCAACATAAATTCACTTTTGTAATTATTTCTGGTATTAGTAGCTGAGGTAACAAGCGTAGAAAAGTCAGCCAACGACTGCTGGCGCTAACCGAACTCCATCATGGCAGCAGTTTCCCTAACCCCTTGGATTCCCTCACAATCCAGCACCCTTATCCTTACACTGACAGGACGTGCTTTTATAGAAATATTTGTAGGTTAAAATAGGGGAAACCTTCTTTAAACCAAAAATATATATTCATCAAGTTTTTGAATAAAACTTTAATTGATTAAATTTATTTATTGATTTATCTGAGTGTGGATAGTTGTAGGAGTTTTTCTTCTGTGTAGAATAAGCTGGAACGACTCGAAACGAATGGACGGCACCGAGATTATTTGTTAAAGCTAGCAACTGAGCAGCAGACTGTGCTTAAAACACACACACCCCCTACACACACACACACACACACACATACACACACTAGAGCTTACCCCACCAATACACATATAGCAACAACTTTAAAATTGAATCAATCATTCTCACTTTGATGCACATCAGCAACAGAAGCTGCCGTCGTTGCCTCGACTGCAGTTTTAGCCAAAGAAAATGGTTCATAGGCGAAATGGCTTGGTCACTGGAAAAGCGGGAAAAGCGGGAAAAGCGGGAAAAGCGGGAAAATCGGGGAAAGCGGCTGGGCCCGGGGAGTGGGTGTTGCGTGGCAGCATAAGCTGTAACTATAAACAAGCAGCTTATGTGTGTTTCAGTCGTTCGTTTTCTGCTTTTTGCACTGGGTGTTAATTTTTGTTGGTTCATGAAGTCGTCTGCAGCTCCTAGAGCTTTCTAGCTCCTCCAGCTCCTTTCTCCCTTCTCCTGCACAGAGAAAAATGATCGAGATTAATGCATAACTAGGTTAGAGTTCTCTTAAACCTTTTAATTAATATTAAAATTTAAGAAACCAGCTTTAATATGAATTTTGTATGAATACCTGTACTTTTTTTTTGGCAAATACAGTTTTGCTAAAGAATAAGGATTTTAATCCCAACTCTAGGGACATTTTCTCGCCGTGTAGCCCTGCTTAAACACTTCTCAACATGGCCTGGCAGCTGTGCGCAGTTCTAACGAGCAAAAACTAATAAATCCCCACGAAAATGGCTGCGGAAACGGAAGCCGTGTGTTGTGTTCAACTCCCTGTTCACAGACCCAATCCGAGTCCCAAAAAAACCAAAAAAAAAGGAGAACAAAAAATATAGAGGAGAGTCCCCAACTGGAGCCGAATCCCTGGCAATAGCTTGCCTGTCTGTCTGATGTGTTTTCTTGCTTAATTCTTATTATTATCCCAGCCATTATTATGGCCGTTGTTGTTAGTGTTCTCGGTGTTCTTGGTGTTCTTGTTGTTCTCGGTGTTGCCGTCGTCTTTCACAGATTTCTTAGCCGAAGAAGCTTCCTTTATTCATTCATTCTTTAGCACTTGGCTCGATTCGGTTCCCCCTGTTTCGTGTTGCTTATCGCCTCGTTGCTTGTATTATTATTGCCACTGCCATTGTTCGTTGTTGCCATGCAATAGTTCATTTTAATCTAGCAGCCGGATAATGCAAGAAGGATTCCGTAATTTAGCCTCAGTGTTTTCAGCTCCTTGGGCCGCTTTTCTTTGTCTTCCATTTATCGGTCGGCTATATATCTGGCCGTGTTCTGCCTTGTTCGCTCCCGGTGCCGTTGATTGTTGTCCAAAGTTTGCAGTGGCCAAACTCGAGTTATAATAAATTTCATCACTGTTGATTGCCTCACATTCCCGGGGCCCAGGGTCGGGGCCAAAAAGTTTTGACCCTCCATGGCCGTTTGAGCCATGGCCATGGCCATAACATGATTATTTCATCGCCGTTTTTAGTCAACTTTTCATTGCAGCATCCCCTTGAAGTTAAGTGGCCGCAGTTCCAGTTGAAATCAGATGCAGCAGATTTAGCTGAATCCATTTCCGGCTGCTTGGGCAACAGCGGCGGCGGCTTTAACTTTTAAACAGTTTGTCACATAAATTAATTGCCGTGCAGTGGAAACTGTTGCGACTAAAAATGATAGCAGCAACTTTTCAGTCACGTCTGGCACATGGAACATGCAACTGCATTTCAAACTGCCATCCCCTTCGGCGTGCCTTTCGAGAGGGGAGTGCCCTTTGAGAAGTAGGAACGTTGCAGACGTTTAAACAAGGTTACACTTTTTTTTTACCAGAAATATTAAATTAAGAATTAAAGCTCAAGTATTCTTTCACCAAAATTCCGCTGCAGATTTCCCCTTTCTGTGGCCACCTTTGATCAGAGAAAATTGAGATATCCGAGTGTTCGTGGGAAACTCTCTCATAAATCTGCCATCCAATTGCCGGCCCTCAATTACACATCAACGCGTTCGGGCAATGACCAACCACTGGCACCAATGAATCGCTTCCCCCTGTGACCCCGCTGACCCGCTTCGCAATCCATTTCCAGCAAACTGCAGGACAAACTTTACAACGGCCCCAATGGATCTGGCAACTGGAATGTATTCCCGGGCAAAAAAAAAAAAATAAAGGGTGCCGGAAAAACGAAAGGGACAGGAGGAGGGCTGGGAGGTCCTGGGAGCAAGGACAACAAACCGCAAACTTTCGTTTTGCAGTCCAACTAATGAAACATCAGAGTGCACACACAAAATGCTCAATGCAAATGTCAAAACAACAACGAATTTGAAAAGCAAATGTAGAAAAAACTGTAGTTTTGAACCTTTAAAATTAAATACACTGCCCTTAGTTTTAAATTTAATAATTAACCATATATTAATTACCTGAGACTATGTTTTCTAATTAAGTTTTTGGGAATATTGCATCACCACTAAAGGAATAAAAATAACTAGAATTTACCACTTCAAGCCTCTTGGGGGGTTAAACTTTATCGGGATTATTCAAATTTAGTTAGTTGGCGCTTTGATTCGTCCATCTATCTATTGCTGTCATGAATTTGAAAAGTTTTGAGTGGGAAATACTCGGCACACTCGAATCCATTCGGGGCCCAGTCAATCGTTGCCATGGCCAGAACACAGAAGAGAAGCGTTCTCTCAATGGCCAAAAGTTGGACGGCGCGGCGCTAAAAAGGGAAATAAAAATAAAACGGATCATATTGGAAACTTTAGTGCGGCGCGTGTGTGTGTGTGTGTGTATGCCGCAACAAGAACAACACTCTAATTGCGCACAAAATGAATTGATGTCGTTGCCAAGCGCAAATGAAATGGATGTGAAAACCGGGGGGACACCCGACCGACGATGGTCAGACGACGCCGCTCAGCCTCTCGAGTGCTTTATTAAGCGCTTGTATCCAATTTCGCAGCGGGACTCAAGTGGCCAAGAAGAAGGACAGCGCCACTAATTTATGGCGTTCCATTAAAACTTGAGTTCAATTGCCAAAAATTTCATAAAAATTTTATTTAAAAAACCAGCAACTACAACAACTAGAGAGCAGAGGACAAAAAAAATACAAAAATACAACATAAGAGATGCGCAATCAAGTTTATTACAGCAAACAAAGGGCAGAGGAGGGATTGGGGTTATGCAGTGAGAGAAAAATTGGGAATTTATGAATAATATAATTAGGGATAAAATAAAAGTTAGAAGATTCGGTAAACAGGACTTAAATTTTTAAATAAACAGAAATATATATTTTGTAATGCATTTCCCTAGTTTTTTTTCTAATCTAATCTATTACAATTGATTGTAAAGTAAATAAATACTTTTCTCCTTGTGCAGTCTAGTAAGCGCAGAGGGGGATAGCGGAGTAATCGTCCTTGTCGCCTGGCTGGCGACATGGCAGCCCCACGTCCGACAACCCCCCACACTCCACACTCCACAAGCAAAACGGCAAGGCTGCACTTTGGCCATGTCCTGCGCAGTTCATTTGAGGGAAAATGAAATAAATTTAAATATATTTTTAGTGCATTTCGCATAAAACAAAAAGATGCCTCGCTGTGCTGGGGTTGCCTCCGCTCCTCTTCCCCAATGGTATGGCACTGCCCCTCGTTTGGCGAGGCTTTGGTCGTCGTCCGCTTTTATTTTCCGGCCGTTTGCCGTCTCAGCTTTTTGTGCCTGCCGCCTTTTATTGTTGTAGTTTTGCGTCTCCGCTCTGTTTACTTATTTACTTTTGCGCTTTATTATTCTCCATTAACTTGACAAAATGAACAGGGCCCGGACCGCTCCAAGGCGTGTCCTTCAGCATGAAATTAAAAAACACTGGCAAGGAGGAAGGCAAAAAAAAAAAAAAACAAAAAAAGTAAGGGACGACGGCTATGTTTCATTTAAGGCGGCAACTCAAAGTATTTCTCGGCCAAAAGGGATTTTCGGTAGGACCTCATAAAAACCAGAAGGCTTTCCAGCTGGCATAAATTTTCATATTTTGATAGCAATCAGTGGAAATCTTTGCCGGCAAAATTAGATCTCCCGGCTAATCCTTTCATTAGAGGCGTTCCAGCCATTACAATTCTCTGCGTATTCTTTTTCTTCTTTTTCTTTGTCTTTGTCTTTGGGGCCAGAATTGCTTGGGAGGAAATTGTAATTTATGTTGTCAAAGTCTGGTTGTTTGCGAAATTGTTGCGAATGCTTAGCGCCTTAAATGAGTTTCTGCTCTGATTGTGTTTAATTTTGACGCTCTTGCGGTTGCTGCTGGCTTTATTACCAACATGTGTACAAAAGCAAAGACACAAAATGCTTATGCAAATAGAGCCCTCAGTGTGTCTCTGTGTATGTGTGCACTGAGAGGAAATCTGTCTAGTTTGAGAGAGAGCTTTGCTTAATAATCCAATAATTAAAAGGGTGAAAACCCAAAGGAACTCTGTTGAGAACTCTGTAGCTCTCTATTAACGAATAAAAGTATTCACATACTTAAGAATATCAGTTCTCGTATACTTTTCTCCTTGTGTGTTCGTGTTTCCGGAAAATGAGAGCACAGGCGACATTTCCATTTCCATTTCCATCTCCATCTCCATTCCCATCGAGCATCTGTTAATGCGAGCAGAGGGGACTGGCTGGGCGGAAAGACAGAGCCTCAGAGTCTCAGAGCCAATTCGACTTTAGCAACTTTCACAAAAGCCGGCTCTTGTCTTAGTCCAATTCCCAATGCAAATTCCATTCAGAGAGAAGCACACCCAAGTTGGATATTCAAGTGTGGCCAACTTTTCAGGTTTTAATTAGCCGTCGGCTAGTTAACTTAGCCTCCGCTTTGATTCAACCCCAAAACGAAAACGGGGGCTCCCACAATTTGCGCACGCCTCGCATGTTATTTTGCCTGCATGCATCCAATTAAGAGGCTCGTGCCGCCGCCCCTGGCAACCCCGTTTTTGCAGCAGCATTTCGACCGGACCCGGACCCGGGTCTCTGGCCCCTTTGCTTTTTTGCCTTGCTGCATTTTAAGTGAAAAATACTCAGCGCTATTTTACTTATTTAGTACGTAACTACAATTTACGCCATGCATCTGCATATAAAATGCATTTTTTGCAGCATTTCTCATTCACTTTTGTTTTGTTTTTTTTTTGGTTTTGTTCGCTTTGCCTTGTTTCGAAGGGGCGGCACGCCCACTTTTTGCACACACACTGGCTCACAGACTTATTATTTATATCTATCTCTCAGATACACTAAGAAAAATGTGAGAAATATGAATAAACAAAATGATTAACTTGGAAAGAGATAAAAGTTGTTATATGTGTGTTTAAACTCTCTTTAAATAAGGTAATACAAAACATGAGGCTCATATTTAATATAAAATAAATGAATTAATAAAGAATTATAAATGTAGATTGATAATTTTTGATCTGACTATTGAAATGCAATGTTTTATCATTATTATTCCTTACAGATATCTGTAAATTTCTCTCTTAAAAACCTTTTTCTCAGTGTTCCAGCCATAAATGAGTGTGTGTGTGTGTTTGCTTGGACCCTCTCAGCTTTTTTATGTACTCGCTGCTATTTGCCTTGCCAAAAAAAAAGAAAAAAGAAAGAAAGAAACAGAAGAGGACGGAACGGAGAGAAAATGCAAATAGAATGAAACACAATGCCGAGGCGCCTCCTTCAAGCTCATCGTCCTATCTCACTCCTTCGGCCTCTCACTCGCTCAACCCCAGCTCGCTTTTTCACTTAGCTTCTCGCTGCGGATTTTTGTGTATTTTAAATGCATTTTCAGCTTGCACAAACACTCCCAAACAGACTGACACACACACACAACCCCTACTGAAATCCTTGAATTTTTTGGGGCGAGGAAAAAATCTTGCCATAGTCCCCTCTTTTTTTTTGGGGGGGGAGGGGCTCAGGAGAAAGACCTCTCTTCCTTAACATTTGATTAATGAGTGCAACTTGAGCTGGCAGTTCATTTTTGGCGGCTTCAGGCAGTTGCCCCAAATATTGCGCATACGCAGCGTTGCCCGTCATTCAAGCCGAGAACGAGTACGGCATCGATTGGGTTGCAACGAGGCAAAGGGGGGCATTCTGTAAATTGAGGAATACAGGTTTTAATAAACTTATTTAAGAAATGTAATAAAAAGAATGTATACGCTCAACTTGAAACCTTTAAAGACTGCGGTAAGTAAGCCACACGGAATCCCAATGCATCTGCAATAATATCCCGGCTTTAAGAGCGGTCAAAGTGCTTCTATTGCAATGCTGCGGGCACAAAAGGCAGCCAACGATGTGGCCTCAGCCAAGCCGGTTCAGAAATTGAATTGTAAGTAAGGACAGCCGGCAAAAGGAAATGCCTTCGCATAAATACGGCACAAAATAGGGGGCCAGCAATGAATGCGGTAGCGGTCGCTGGTGCGGAGTCTGTGTCGCAATCGAGGAAGCCCCACATCAATTCAGGGATTAAGGACACTGATTTGATTTACTTTTTATTACCATTAAGCGTAAGTTTGCCCGAGTGCCGGCTTGCTGGGGAACTGCGAATGCGGCAATTTAATACGGCCCTCGCCGTATTGGGTATTGGAATTTAAAGCTCTGCGGAGCGGCAGTACTACATCACCCGACTTGGCCCGGCAGCGGCTCTCCTCAGTCATTAGCTGCGCACCATTAGCGCTGGCGACTGTCCTTGCCAATCCTCCCACCGGGCGCCGCCACACCCACCCAAAAATCCATCCAGCAGCTCGACAACATTGTGCTAGGCTGTGGGAGCTTCGGGAGCTGCCCCGAAATCGTGGCTCGTTATTATGGCTGATAACATTTTTACGATGCCGACAATGACATGACATGATTTTTTGCCCCCGTCTCCCCGTCCCAGCAACTGATGCTTCACTGTCAGGGCACAAAAACGATTTTTTATGCCGCCCAAAATGACGCAGTTTTATTGCGCTCCGGCCGATGGACCCGGATTTCTTTCCTTCCACCCCTCGAGTCGTCCACCGATTTCCTTCGTCGCCGTTTCGCTTCTTTTTTTCTTTTTCCGCCCCGCCGAGATTTTCATTTTCATTTTTAAAGCATTAAAAATCGCTCATAAATTTATTGTTAAAGTTGCTGAAGGCGCCGCCAGAATATGCTGCCATGGCAATGACAGGCTTTGATGGGTCAGCGAAAGCTGCTGGCATTAGTTCTGCAAACCGAAAAACATATTTTTCTCCACGCTTATTTTTCTCGGCATTTTCATCCCGAAGGCGTTTTATGGGAGCCATCTTAATTGTAAATGAGCGACACTGGAATTTTCCATGATTGTGTCTGCTGAAATGCCTTTATATGAAGATTTAAATTTATCAAAAGGAAACATCAATTATTTTCCTATAATTCTAGACCTGATTTCTGACCACTTTTGTAGGCATCCCTTCTTAGCATTTAACATTTATATTCAGCAACAAAATAGGTACTTCTCGGCGCCTCCGTAAGGAACTTAACTAATAAACATCTCATGCATAAATTAGCCACAACTTATTGCAGAAACAACCAAAACAGTGGCCAGACAATGGCGAAAGAAACATGTGTATTAAATATTGCGTAATTAATTGGCATTAAAAGCCAAACACAAATATCAATGTAGCGGCGGTGGAGCAACAAAAAATATTCCAGCCCGACTTCAATATTGAATATGCCATGCGCCGTGGTTACCTCGCCCACTCCCCAACTCACTTACATCCCATGTTTTATTAATGAATGGGCGTGACGTCTGTGTGTGTTTGTGTGTTCTTGCATAATTAATAATAAAACTAGGCTTTGCTGCTATTATTTTAATTATACTCACATGAGGTGAGTGGCAAGAGCAACCACTTAAACGAAAATAAACCGAAGAATGGGAGAATTCACTCCTTGTGGTGGTGATAAATATTTTGGGAAAAATGTTAAGCGGTTGTAATCTCCGAGTAAGCATTGTGTAATAGAACTTCTTGTACATTTCCCTACTCTCTTTTTCATAGGAAGGAATGACTCTTTAGTTAATTAAATTGAGATAACAACAAATATTAATTTATGTCAAAGTTCAGGTCTTGGAAAATGTATATTTACTCTGTCTTTTCCACTTAAAATAAACTGTAATAGAATAATATAATCCTTGATTTTTCTACATTGATTAGGAAACCTTTCAAATACGTCTGATAATCGTTGCCGTCATGTGCAACTGTTTCCATTTAATCTCTTGCCCCATTTGTCTGTCAAACACACACTCGCCGGCCTGCAGTCGTGTGCACACCCGTGTGCACTAATACGTTAATGAAATTTCTATTCAATATTGCGGTTGTGCACTCCTAATACTCCAACACCCCCTGGCCCCATGGCCCAGGCCCATTCAGCAATTAGTGCATCGAACACAGAGACTGGGTCGGGCCACCTAGCAATAATTCGAAATTACCCAAATGATTATTTAATATAAGCTGGGAACGTTATCGGGCAATAAGTGAAATTTGTTTTGGTCCAAATGTCACGTACCCGTCGACAATGTCGCCTCCATCCGATATGGTAGAGTCGGTTGAGTCCGCATGGTAATTGCCCAAGCGGACCACAAAAACTAGAGCATCTGGGTGACCGACCTGGATCGATGTGCCTGACTTTCGGCCACTTAATGCCGTTGCAGTCAGTCAGGACGTTGCACAAGTCGGCCAGGTCCGGACTTCGCCCTCAAGTCCTGGCAGTCCGTCATTATTATAATTTCTGTATTTGCACAAATGTCGCCCGGACGTCGCCAGACCTCAAATTGCAATTGCCAATGATTATTGAATTAAGTTAAACAGCGTTTGTCGTGGTCGGTCATCCTGCTCCTGCTCCTGCTCCTTCACCGACTTCTCGTCTAATCGCCAGCTGTTGTTGGCCTGTCGCCAGGACATTGCCACCTCCCTGGGTCCTCGGTTTGACTTGACCCCCATCCATCTCTCTCTCGTCCTTTGTCGCCGGCTCATTGCAATTGAACTTCCGCTGCGCTTGCGTATCAAAGTCTGTCGGCTCCGTCTGATTGACTTCCGTTGTCCACGTTGTCAGTTTGGCCATTTTGGATTTGCCCTCACACTGATATTCATGCACAGAGAGAAAAGTAAGGTAATGATATATATTCATAGTAGATATAATTAATTTTTAATATGTTAAAATTAAATAGAAGTTCAGTAGGGATTTGTCCTTAGAATAATAAGGGAATAAATAGTTATAGGTATACTTTTTCTCTCTGCATTTCTGCACACATAGAAATAAGGACACAGAGCACAGAGAGAGAGGGAGTCCTTCACTTATTTGCACTTTAAGTGAATTGTTTGCTTGCGTTTTAACGCAAATGCAATTATGCTCTGCCCGGATTCGTCGACGTCTCTGTTGCGGCCAAATGCAAAATGGAGAGCGTGTTCTTGCTAATGTCTGACCATTACTTTTTGTTGTAATCGTTTCTCTGGTAATTTCTCAACTCCTGCAAGTAGCAGTTTTCGCCTTTGCCTTTACTTTTGCGGTAATTAAAGTGTTATGTGATCAGTGAATAAAGTGGAGTTAGTTTAACCTCGGAATTGACTTTTCAATATGTTAAACTCCGTTAAAGGAGGAAGTACATATAGCAGCTACTCAAGAATAATTAATATATCTTGGAAAATGCTGCTCCTTAATATAGTTTTATATTTATATAAGGAAATAGTTTGCTTTTTAGCAATTCTAACACTTTACCGATGATAAATCCCATGTTTAAATCATAATTTTGTTTGAATTTAATATACACCATATGTCATCGATGGGAATTATTATTATAATGATAATTTTGAACCAGTGTGGGTGTGATTCAAACATTTTTTATTCCTCATGTCAGTCCTAATTAGAGGCGGGAATGCGTCTGGCCGTAGACGAGGGCGTGGCTGGCGCAGATGGCCAAAGCGAAGCCAACAATTAAACAACAACAACACATGGTCGTCTGGTGTCTGGCTCTGCAAGTTCCTTTCCCCTCACTCACCAACACTCACGACAGTAATAATAATGCCGAGCAGACGTATGAATTGTAAATTTAATTTAATCAGACATGAGTGCAACGGCAACTGCGGCATATTTGTGTGTATGTAAGCATAACGTATACGCCACGTTGCCCCGGCAAATATTGAAATTGTATCAAGCAGACAGTGTATATGTGCAGCAGGAGGAAAACTGAGCCAACTAAGGAGCCAAGAGTCTAGAGAGAGAGAGCCGGCTAGACACAAGCGGACTTTCGCTTTGCTGGCGCACGGCAATAATTGTTAACAATTTATGAAAATGTCTATTGGCAGCGTTCCTCCGTTGTGCATGCGATTGTGTGGGTGGATAATTGTTGTTCCAACAACGCACGAATATACCATGCACGCACACTTTGCCCGCCCGCCGCCCTAATTATATAGAGCTACTGGAGCACAACAAGAAGGCAGCCTCGCCGGGAAAACAAAGCCAACGAGCGTCCGACGAGGCGTGTAAATTGAAGTTGTCGTTGCAACAATGCCAATGAACGCCACAAGGCTCAGAGAGAGAGAGAGAGTCTCAAATATATATACATATATATATATGCGGATATATATGTACAATTAACGCCGATTAAGATGGGGGCAGTGAGATGCGATTACATATGCACGCCACAGTGCACCTCTAAAGGCTGAAATTGGAGGCTAGGCTTAAGCTCAAATTGGTAATTTTGGTAAATACTTAAAGGGCGAAATCTTCATGAAATTAGGATTTACCTAAAGGGTATTTCATAATTTAATAATAATAAACTGAAATTGATCTTTGAGATGACTATTAATTGGTAATTTAACCTTTCTTAGACTTAACAATCAAATGATATTTAATAATTAGGTCTAAGCCTTTGGAAAGGAAAACTAATTTTGGAATTTAAACACATTTCCCTGGAATTAAATTATTGTTAAATTTCAATCAGCTTCAGCTTCACCTACTCACACATTTCACACGAATTCGCACTCTAATATGCATTTAATTAGTAAAATTCAAGAGCCTCGGAGATGAATATATAATAGAAGTGTCCCCCATTTGGCCGCACTTCAAAGCTTCCGCTTATTGCTTATCAATCAACACAAATTGTGGATATGAAATCAGCAAAAATGGAATAGAAAAGGCAAAAGATATTGGCAGGACAAAGGGAAAAGGAAGCAGCAGCAGCAGCTGCTGCTCGAATGGGAAAATATGAATGTTTATGAATAAAAAATGAGGACCCTTTCGGCAGCACCCACTCCACCCAAGGGTCTGTCGCCTCTCTCCCTTTGCCAATTTGTGCTAATGCCCGAAAGTTGAGCCCGCCAGACTTTGGCTTTGTTAAGCAATCGCATCGATGACCCCGAGGTTGACTTCCTTGCATCAATTTTGTGAGTTGCCGAGTGTGAGTCTGACCTTTTTCCATCACCCCGATAGTGGCAAGCCCTATTCCCCAGTTATATATATATATATGTGTTTGCATCACGTTAAGTTGTATTCTTAGCCCGTAATTACCTGTTTAGCCAAGCGCCTTTGTTGTCCGGTTCCGTAAGAGAAAACGAGCATTCAATTAGGTTATTTATGTGTCGACACTTATATAAATTGATTTCTATTTTTGTGATTCGGTTCATGGAACCAGGATAGGAATTCGACGGTTAAAGGATGTCCAAATCACTCTATAAAATTGTTTCCTTATTAGGAACAAGTTTCTGCAGATTACACAACACAAGTAAATGACTTTTTTATGTTTTCTTTTTATTCAAAATAACTTTATAGAGAGCAATGGCGTAGTTGGAATATTTTTATAGGTTTTCTACTCTTATCTTTATTAAACAAAAAGGAAAATGTACTCGTAACTTTCACAAACTAGCCAGTAAGGTTTTTCCTTTCCTAAATGTTGTTGTACACACGCACTCCTACCGCTCACCAGTTTTTTTTTTTTTTTTTGTGGCACGTGTCAAAGTCCTCGCCGACCGCTTATGAAATTTTTATTGTGTTCGCTTCTCGTCTTTTAATATGCAAATCGAAAAGTTTTGCAATAAAATTACATTAAAGTACAATCTGTCTAAGCGCCAGTCGGATGTGGAATCGGGAGCTGGCAGGCGGCAGCTTAAGTGCTCCTGCCGGATGGATGCCCGCCCGTATCCGGAGTCCCGAGTCCGTACTCTGTAGTCCTGCCGATCCGAGTGAATCAATCAACTGCGGAAATTATGTTAACAGCGGAAAAAGTTTCTTTCCGAAAGAATAAGACAAGTGTGTGGCACTCGAGGGGGCTTCAATTGTAATCGCCCCGAGAGTATGTATCTGTGTGTAATATATCATCGACTGACCGCAAATGGGACTCGGATGGGTGGCTGAAAAAAAAAATAAAATAAAATAAAAATGAAGGGAAAAAGAATGTCAGTAATATCGGCAAGTGTGTGCCGAGGGCTTCAAGTATTCATCACTGTCACTTGCGCAAGGACACCGCAGGACGGCAGCTCATGCTAATTATTTTACATTAAATTAAATAATGATTCACTTGGCTTCGGTGGCTTCACGAAAGGTAGCTCAGATCCGCCGCCTCCGCAGCAGCAGCCTTCGGTTCGGAAAAGCCAAAGAAATCATCGGGGCACGTGACGCAATTTGCATAAATTTTTCCAGGCGGCCTTCGTCGTCACGGAAGCGAGCGCGTAATTTCAATTGCGGTTAAACAGCAGCCAAGTAGAAAAGTGGCAAAGTGGCAAAGTGGCTGCGGGACAGCAGCCATCAAGCAGCCCCCATTTAGGGTTGCCAAAACCTAATGCCGACTTTATTGAAAACGAAGCCCCATTTGGATCGATATAATGGTCTACGAATTTATTGAAAAATTATGAAAACCCGTTGGCCAGGTACCCACCGGCCTCTGGGTCTTTTGGGTCAAAAAGTTATTTCCTTCGGTCCGGGTCCTAAGCAAACATTTGACCAACCGAAACATATATCTATATCTATCTTTTTTTTCTGCCATTTTTCCCTATTTGCTGTGGGATTTCTAATGAATTTGGCTCTCCCTCAACTGCTGGCCGAAGATAACGAAAAGCGCTTGAAGTGTTTACTTGCGACAAATTGATGTGTTTGCCTAAGCACGAAATAATAAATTAAGTTTTTCGCCCAGGCCAGGCCTGGCTGTTGTTTAGCCCGGCTGAGTGTGTCAGATAAGTTGGGCCACAAATAATAAGCACGCAAATACGAAAGGCTTGGCGGCTGGCAGGACTTGCATTCTAATTAATTTCCTTCTTCTTGCTCTCCCTGCATTTCAGGTAAGCGAGCCCAGCATAACTCTTTAGCCAGATCCAGATGCAGAGCCAGACATTTCCACTTCACCCCAATCTGGGAGCCGGGAACAAAGCCCAGCCGAAGGCCTCCGATTCGAGTGGCGTACGAGGTAAATGTAAACTGTGCAGGCCCAAATAGTGCCAATATTTTCTAAAAATAAAAGCAGAAGCTCTTCGGCCACCAGAGCCCGGGCAATATGCGGCGGCTAAACGTTTCCGTGCACGCGAAGACCCCGGCTTAAGGGGGTCTAGCCCACCGTAAGCCATTCCCAAAAGCCACCCCAACAGGCAACCAGCACCATCCCCATCCCGACTTTGCATTCACTGCAGGCCAGGCCATTTCTTTACACTTTTCGTGTGCATTCATATTTTTTTCTTCCTTTCTAACGTTAATGTGGCCACAAATTGAAAAAGAAGCAAAGAGGCGAAATCAAAAGTTGCCCCAAAGAAATCTAGCCAAGTAGTACACAGGGAAAATAAGTATGGATATACGATTTTATTTAAATTTAAAAATAGGAGCATTTTGAATAATTAAAAGAGTATTCTGCTTATTTTTAGAGAAAAGTTAACTACTTTTGTAAAAGGAAAAAGCTAAAGGACCCGCTTTCATAGAGTTCCTATTTTTGTAGGCTTCTTTAAAATTAATATTCTCCTTGTCTCAGACTCTCCTGTAATCCCCAGATTTTTCTAGATTTTCTTTCTCTGCAAAATGTAGATGTGGCTATAAAGAGAGCCAAAAAGGGAGTTGGGCTACAAGGCGCACCTGAACTCAATAAAAGCTTCATTTTAGTTGCTCAAGCAGCAGAAAAGTAGCAGAGAGCCAGCAGCGGAGGAGGAAAACAAAAACCAAAAATAAATTATTTAAGAAAAATATGTTTTACATAAAAAGGGAGCTACCGGGCGAAACAAAAGCAAGAAGCACGGCTAAATAAACAGCGCCGCGATGGTGGGGGAAGAGGAGCGAGACTTTCGCTCTGAAAGCTGAAATAAATGGCATGCAGTTGGAGCGTTGAAAATTGCAAAAGTAAACAACCCAAGTGGTTGGGCGGTGTCGGGTGGCTTTCGGGGCAACCGCAAAAAAAAAAAAAAAAATAAAGCATGAAATCCGCGTTAAGGCAGCGCACCAGCAGCGAAACAGTTGCATAAAGTTGTAAAAGTATTATGAAATTTCAAATAATAACTACATCTACATAGAGCGCCACAGAATAGAACCGGGGAAGGCGGGGTGGTGATGTGAATAAGTTGCAAATAAAGTAGCACGTTAGGTTTTTAAACTTGTTGGGTTGCCGCTGCTGGTGCTGCTGTTATTGTTGTTGTTTTCCTGTCCTGTCCTGCTGGCCCTTTTTAATAATGTAGAAAAAAAATCCATAAAACGCTATGGGAGACATAAAAAAATGTGTCGGCCGTAAAAACACAAAAAACAAATAAACCGAAGGTGAGGCTCGATTGCACCCGGCAGCTTAAAGCAATACTCTCGCCCTCAGAGGATCTCCGACCTTTAAGCCCCCCAAAGATCTAATAAGATGATCGAACTGAACACATTGGCTTACAAAATGCCCACAAATGGCTGTGAAAATTGCAATCCATTTATGCGTGCGGTCTCTGGGAAATGGGAAAGGGGTATGGGAATGGGAATGGGTAGAGGGGGCGTGGCCCCGCCTCTGCTGGGTATCAGCAGAGAGCCATAAATGTTGCAAATGTCAGAAATGTCAAGCCACCAACGGCAGCGGTTGGCTTCGCTTTTGGGCCTGGTCGGAACAATGGCGCCGGCAACTGGAAACTGAACTGACCCATTGTCAGTGGCCAGCAGCATGCAAAAATAAATGTCACACATGCAAAATAAATAGAACTGAAATGGGGCACTGGAGGAAGGCACTGAGGGGGGGTGGAGTCCTGCAGAGAGAGGATTGGGAGACCCGGCCAAGTGGTCGGTTGAATGACAAATGCAATGCATTCATCGTTTGGAGCACAGCAGATACTCTCACCGGGAAATGAACTCAAGTTGTAAAGGAAACTGTACTGTAGAGCAACTCATATATCTTACAGATACTTTAATGTTGAATATTTTTTAAATTAATTGAAATAGAGAAAGATATCAAGGATATCTCATAACACGTTCATTGTTCTTTTCCTGAAAATACATTTTATCCACATTCCCCGAAATGAAAGACATCAAATTATGGCTGACATTTTGGACTCATTGCTCTGGTTCGAGTATCTCGCCATTTCTATGGGCCCCAACGTTCTCTTTGGGGCTCATTTTGTTTCTGCCGCTGCATAAATTGAATATTTTGACATATGTAAGCGTGGCAGCAAGGACTCTCAGCGGCAAAGAGGCGGGGGTCCTGGCCCCCAAACAAAAATGAGCACAAATACATTTCCATGCATGCAGTTTTGGTTAAACTGTCAGACCACAAATCAGAAATACACTAACACCAGGGCGTCTGCGCCATTGTATTTATATGAATAACTACTGACAAAAGCGGTGGCATGGCCATGAGGACGTCCACGCCCACGGAACGGGGGGCTGGGCGAGATTTATGGATGCGAGATGGCGAGATGGCGAGCTGGCGAGATGCGAGGCGTTCCTAGTTGACTGTGACTGTGTGCGGGTGGCTGGCTGCATGGATGTCATGCACTCCATATTTAATGAATGCCATAATGACTGCAGTGCAACGCATGAAATATTTATAGATGCGCCCGAACAGCGCCCAGGCATCATCCACTCGACGCTTTAAGTGTTTGCTGGGAGCGGCTTTAAGCTCGCTGGCAAACAGCTGCCGGGAATCCGAACGGAATTCACATTATCCCCAATCGCTGGGCCCAGCCTTTGATCGGACTTTATGGCGGGCGGCGGCCGCGGTGTCCTGTGGTGTTGGCCGCATTAAAATACGTAATTTCCTTTAATAAAGCCGCACAAATTTAATTAACCAGCCTGCAAATGCATTTACACCTTAATTATTAATTGAATTTAAATACATAAATACGCGTCCAGCCACAGCCTCCATGTATAGTATGTATGTAATAGCTGCGAGCCATATACAAAAAAAAAGAGGCATTTTTCCAGCGTTTTCATCGATTGGAAGTATTGTAAATAGTTGCTGCTGTTGTTATTGTCTTTGCCGCTGTTTGCGTCCTTTTGTAATTTAATATTTTTCCCGCCGTTACAAGATAAAAAAGAATCACAATGTAATTGACCAACACAAAGTTTTGTTAGCTCCTGGCGCAATTTCAATGCATTTTTTCACAATTATTCCCCGGCGAGTTTAATTCGTATTTAACTTGAATTCTTGTTAGTTTTATGGTTTCTGCGGTCATGTACGTTTAACAACGCGTTGTGTACCTCCTTTTTTTTTTGCTTGCAAAGAAAACGAGGCTTGACCGGAATATTATTGCGGAATTTGAAAAAAAAATCACAATGCGAAATTTTATTAAAAAAAAAGAGCACCGCAGGCTCAGAAATGTAATTGCATTCAGGCCTTTGCATAAAATTATCATTGTGTGGAATGGTTTAAAAAAAAAAAGAATCTATGCGCAAATTCACTTTAATTTTATGATATATCTGACGGACATTTATCAATAATAAATATGGGAAATATCTGGCGGGGTATATCAGGATTTTTCTACTAAGTAAATAAACCATAATCTTAAGCATAAATTGATTATTTATTTAAAAGATTTATGTACCGGAACATGCAACTTCATACCGCACTACAACCTCATTCATCAATGTACTTTATTATTTAATAGAACAATTCAGCTTTTTATATTCAAGGAATTTGAAAAACGAGCTTCGATTCACAGACAAATGCTTATATAGTTTGGAATTTAACTGCATTAATGCACTGCCAGCCACTCGGTTCTGGTATTTTCTGCAATCTGACACACGCATTTCAACTCCAGCGATTGTCTTTCTAGGCTTCAGACCACACAGACATACCAACGGGCCAAAGGACACGCTGCTATTTATGAACTCGCATCGGTGTGTGGGCAGGGAGTGGGCTGAGAGGACGGACTGGGACTGGGACTGGGGTCCTGGGATCCTGGGCGCCGGCTAACTGTCAACGGCAACTGCGGCAGGGTAATGAAACCGCGAGGAATGCAAACCGGGGATCGCAGTCGCTGTGCTGCGTTGAACAAACAACGCAAGACACTTGAAATGAAATGGAAGCCAGTCGGTCGGCCGTCAGGAAGCTTGGTTAACGGCTGATGGCCTCACAAGTGGGCGAGTGGGCGTAGTGGGCGGTGTGGGCGTGGCCCTGCGCAAATGTCATTATGTAACGGCGTATAATTAACCAAAAATCGTTTAAATGCGCGCGCAATCCGCCCCGCCGACCACAATCTGCAAATTAAAAACGCAGCAGCAGCAGTTCAGGGGAAATGGGTAAGGGAAAATGAGGAAAATTAAGCAGAATTTCCAGGTGACAGAATGGACCAGCTGTACACTCGAACAATTGCTCTTCAGAAAACATTTAAAAGCACGAAACCTTAATTTTGACTGGAGCAAACTCAGAAATAAATTAAAAAGTCTTGAATTTATTGAATTAAAAATAATATTATATTTATTTCAAGTATAAAATATCAGAATTGAGTTTTTTACGAGTGTAACCACCGCAGTGAGACTCTGACAGCGTGTTTACTTTGACATTAAATAAAGTTGTTTGAGTGGACTGATTGTGCCGCCGAAGGAAGGAGCCATCACTTGTCCAACATGGCACGCATAAATAACAAATAAATCATTTATGGTCAGGGCAAAAACATTTATTGAGGCGCTGCCAGGCAAACAGACAACGCCAGCGAGACAAAGCGAATGTTGAGCAAAATAAATTAATTAAAACTTTCTGCTCAACACTGGCGAGCAATGCCAAACTTTGGGCCTTGGCCTGGGGCAAGATCCTGGCTAACACACATACTCGTACGCACTCCCACACACACACACACACACACACACACAGGACTCGGGACTCACACAATTGCCAAGAAAGGAATCGCAGTTGCTTCGATTAAGAAACGCTTGCCTGCGCTCGCATAAATGTCAAATTGAGGACACGAGCCGGGAACTGCAATCAGCAGCCAAGTGCAAATCTTTTCACTCCTTCGCTTATTCCTTCTGCATTTGCAAGTGTTACGTGAATGCACTGGGAAAAATGCAAAAATAAAAGGAGATTCTAAATGTGTGTTTATAATGATGAATACATTTTACTTACTTACTGTTTTATTATTATTATTTATTTATTTATTTGTACACTGTATACTTAATTCTTAAAAAGGCTACAGGATAGCTGCTGTGGCTTCCGGCTTTTATTATTATTATTATTATATAAATATCTTCAAACTTTTTTTTATATTATTTAAAAGCCAGTTTCTGCTACTTTTCTCTACGTGTGAACTGACAGTTTGCCGTTTTTAATTTGTCTTAAAATTTTAATTGCAACGACGTCGATGTTCAGAACGCTGGCAGGCAAGCGGGCAGCGCACACACACAATTCTCCCATTCTCATTTTCATTTCTTATTGACATGTCAATGCACCGCACACGTATACGCAATGCACACACACACGGGCATAGTGCAATGTGCAGTTTAAATATGGCTAAAAGCCAGCGCGAAAAATTCTATGGCATACCTTTGGGCGACCGAGGGTATGGGGGGCCGGAAAGAAAATTAATTAAAAATGCGCAACAAACTTGCTGCGAAAAGTTTGCCCTCGTTTATGTTCGGCTTGTTCTCGCTCCTGGCTCCTGGCTCCTGGCTCCTGCTCCTGGCTCCTTGTTCTTGCTCGGCCCCGAGTGCAAGTTAAATTTTCATCCCACTTACTCTAGGCTTCTCCCGCAGTAATTTCAGTGCATTTAAATATTCAAAAGCCAGAAGAACAACAAGTTTCCCACGTCACTCGTTCATTTGTTTTGCCGTTTTGTGCTTATTTTAGCATACAACTTTTGACGTTTCCTCTATGCCAGATGCTTATCAATAATTTATTTATAAGCTTCACCTCAAAACACATGTTGTCAGTATGCCATGTTGGCCTCCACAGGCTCCATGTCTTGCCGTTGCCGTTGCCGTTGCCGTTTTGTGTTTTATGGCCAGCCGAGTCTCATAGTTGGCTAACAAGTTGCTGCCAACTGGTAACTGGTGACTGGCAACTGCCAACCGGCGAAGTGGCACACATATACATATGTATGGGGAGAATGCTTGCTAGAGCCGTGCTGCATAATTTATGCTTTCGAAATGTGTTCATTTAGTTTTGCAAATTGTTGACATGAACAATCATTAGACCGTTGCACAGATTTCAGCATCATTTCACCCGTTAAAAGTTTAGCCAGCCAGCCAGTCAGCCAGAGAGCCAGAGAGCCAGAGAGCCATAGAGCCAGTTGTCATGGCTTCCAGTGAAATTCCAAGCATTCCTTGGCAGTGGAATTCAAGTTATTAGACCGGCTAATTTCTGATGCCAAATGCGAGTGACAGCAGGCAGCAGTCAGCAGTCAGCACTCGTGTGTCACTGCCGTTGATCGCAACCAACCCCCTGGCAGGCAAGTCAAATTTTCTGTATTTGGTTGCTAAACAACTTAAGAACTTGACACTTGCCAGGCAAAATATTTTCATCAACAACTCAGCAAAAATTAGCAAGTGTCAAAGATAAATAAAAGACGACGTACGACTCCCCCCGCCCATGCGCCGAGTAAACTATTTATTTGCCTGTTGAAATAGTGTCAAAGTGAGTGGACTCTTCACATGCGGGAAGCGGTTGGGTTGCCACTGTCTTAGCCAACCGACCCCATTTTAGCCATCCCCATTGGGCCAAAGAAAACTTGACTAACTATGCAAATAAGAGTGGCATGTGTGCATGGGGTGTACACAGGGAAGAATATATCTAGATTATAATTAAGCCATATTTATAAAATACTAAAAAAGTAAACAGAATATTTTTGTACAGACAATAATACAATTGCCATGGTTCCTTAAGGTTTAATACATGTAAATGCCTCTAGTTTTCCCCCAGTGTAGGCAGTTGAGGAGTTGCAGCCCCCCTCCGGCGACAGTTGGCGCAGAGTAAGTGCAGTTGGTAGAAATTAAGTAAGTTTTTAGCTGCAATTTTTGCCGAAACTATGTCAAGTTTGGTTTTAGTTGCCAGCAAAGTTTTTGCTTAAGAAAATGCCAAGTATAAGTATATCAAAGGAAGCTGGAAAAGCGCGACTCGGAGCTCGGAACTCGGAACTCGGAACTCGAGGCCCGGCAGTAAGACACTAAGCAGACGTCGGCAGAACCTAATGAATTTCATGCATGACATGCAACTCACGAGTCGGAGTTGCAGTCGCTTAATTAAAACTATTAGGCGTGAGTCAAACTTGGCTGGGGAATAAGATTTGATGGCGTCACGCGCAGGGCAGGTCCTGGCTCCTTCAAAGGCTACGCCCCCAGCACCAGAAGAAGAAGCAGCAGCCAATTTACATAGTTTCTTTAATGTTTGCTGCATAATTTTCACATTTTTCAGTGTCAAGCCATGGCTGCATTGTCTCTCTGCCGCTCTCTCACTTGCCCAGCCCTTGGCAAACTGCTGGCGAGAAATCTTTTGCATGTTTCGGTCATATTCTAAAAATAATAGCACGCCACCGCCGCCCTGGGAGTCCCCTGAACCCCCCGGTCAAGTGTCCCACTTAGCCTGACCCTTCGTGTGATTTTTATGACCCGCCCAGCCAGCCGCAGATGCAGCGTGTGGATATGGTGATGGTGCATGGTGGATGGTGCATGGTGGATGGTGGATGCGGGTGCACTGCGGGCTGCTGGCTTCCCAGCCAAGTGGCGAGAAAAATAGGGGGCGGTGTGTGGGAAATTATAACATTTGCCTGCAACTGAAAGCGAAAGCTTAACAAATTTCAGACCAGAGATTAGACAAAGCCAAGGAAACCCATTCGGATTTATGAGCCAGCAGGGATATGGCTTAGATAACATCTAATATAATCCACTGAGGCGAGGGATGAGAGACGAAATGCTTAATAAATATTTATACAATTTGAACAAGTTAAAAATAAAAGCAAAGAGAATATATTTAGATCTCACACGATTACTGGCTATCTGCTGCACTTGGCAAAATAATAAGACCCACGGAAATGAACTTGTTTCTGTTGGTTGCAAACTTTTCGCTTTTCGAGCGGTTGGACAAGATTGCCAGGCAGGCGATGGCGATGGCGAACTGGCTAAAAGCCCGGCAGTTGCCTTGCCTTGCCAGCTCAGCTGAGCTATGGCCGCAGCGAAAAAAGTTTAATTCAAAAACTTGTACAAAAATGCACATTTAATGGAAATTTACAACCTGAAGTCGCGTCAGCGACAGCAACAGGAGTATTTTCCCAGTACGGAAACCCAAAACAACCGCCACAAAGTTGCCCAGGGAGCAGGGAGTGCAGGGGGAAAAGGAGCTCAGAAAAGTGTTAACGGATTGTTTGTGCGCCAAATGGCTGGCAAGATGGAGGATGGGAATGAGAATGGAGATGGAGATGGAGATGGGGCTGTGGATGGGATGTTATCCTGCAGTTGTCTGCCTTTGGCCCTGGTCCTGCGCCACCGGAAACGGAAATTGCGTAGCGCAGCCAAGTGCGTTGCAGTGGTGCAAAAAGCAGCGAGCCATAACGTGGACACCATGACGCCGCCACCATCCAACCCCTCTCCATCCGCTTTTCACCCCTCAACCCTCTTCCTACAATGGCTATGTTGCACAGGTGCTGCCGGGCAACCATTAACGCGTTTTGCATTTTTAAAGCGGTTCAGCGGGCAGGGGGTGGAAATGTCAAGGCTGCGGTTGCTGGGAAATGGAGAGGAAATTATATCTGCGGATGAAATGGATCAGCCTGTGCGGCTTAGATGGTTTAAAGGATCTGATTTGATCCCACAAGGCTTTTAAAAATAATAGAGTCATTGGAAAAGGTAGCTCAAGACTAAAGAAAGTGACAAGAAACGGAAAACAAAGTGAGTTTTATTGGGATTACTAGCCCTATTATTTATCTTGTATTTATACAACCTCTCAAAGTTTACTTCTATATTAAAGAATCTTCCGGTTGAAATTAAGGCATTAATCCCTTCGAAATATCCTTGAATAATGCCTTATTTTTATCCCGTGACTTTATAAAATGCCACCGCTGATGATGACAATATTTTCTTATTCAACTACTTGAAAGAATTTCGCATAATTAGGCGAAACTTTAATTGAATTCGTTCCGCAGCTACCTTCATTAGCATTATTCGCCATTACGACTGCATCGGCCATCAGAAGATCATCCAATCAGCTCTTAACTCTCGACTCCTCAACAATGCAAAGCCATTTGCAAAACCAAATCAAAGCCAATGAAAATGCGAAAACTTTTTCATGTGCAATATCCCCGCTGGCCAGATGAGCGAAAAGCGAAAATCGAGCGGGGAAAAGCGGAAACTGTGGAAGCAAATGAAAATGGAGCACTCCATTTGCCGGCCAGTCGCTGCCACATGGCAATGTGCAATCCCAGTCCGAGGCCGAGTCCGAGTCCGAGTCGGTGTCCGAGTCCCAGTCCCAGGACCAGGCCCAGTCTCATTCCCATTCCCATTTCCAATCCCAGCTCTCTCCTCGCAGTCTTTTGCACTGCACCGCAAGAGCCAAACAAATAAGAAATTAGTTGGGGCGAAAGTTGTTGCAGCTGCAGCTCCGAATGAGAGAAAAATCGCAAACAGCGCTGAGGGGAAAAAAAAAGTTTTCCGCTAATGTCTTAATGTAAAAGTTTGTTAGCTGTAAGTGGTGGTGGTGGTGGTGGTGGCAGCGGTGGGTGTGGGCGTGGGCGTGGGCGTGGCCCTACCTGAGTGGGTGGTGCAACTTATGGCAACTTTTTAGCGAGCACGTTTGATTGAAATTTGTGGCAAATTGCTTCCAGCTGCAGCGAGCTGTAATGGAATGATCAAACTGCTATCAGTGAGCGGGGGCGCAACTATTGGAAATGAGGCATAAAAGGCGCCGCACTCTTATCAATTCCACCCCAAATGAGTGTAGCAACAACCTAGTCTAGTCCCATCATCCTGATGCCTGGTGCCCCGCCTCTGGCACACACGTATCTGCAGTTTTGTGCAATGGCAGAATGGCAACAGCAAGAGCCAAACAAATTGCCAGCCATTACCAGCCAGAAGGGTAATTTTTACTTTTCCAGCTCTGCCAGGCGCTTTATTTGCCAGCCAAATTTGTACGAATTGCTGGTGCTGCTGCAGCACCACCACACCATCGCCCGGCAGTTGTGAAAACCAACAATGCTCCCGATGCTGTCGATTTGTAATAGGTGATTTGGCAAAGGAAATTGAGACATCAATAAATGTGGCTTGCCTTGGCTCGCTTTAAGTTGCCGAAGAAACATGGCCGGTGATTGAGAGCTCAGAGGATCAGGCTATATATGCACAAAGATATTTCCAGCTCTGTGCGTTTGCGATTGCGTTACGCATACGACACGTTGCCGGTGTGATGGTACACAAAGTTGCACCGCAATACATGCCCTTGGTATCTAAGACATTTCCTAATTTATCAAGAGAAATATTTATTAATTCAACTACATTCATATATATTTTATGCAATATATTGTTCACCTCCTCAGAATTATTAGAGGTAAACCCAACACTGGTTTCCCAAGGCAAGACAAATTGCAATTGTCTTTGTATCTCGTTCTAATTGTCCGAAATGCTTTTGTGGTGAACTTTTCTCTGTCTTTGTCTCCCTTCCTTACCAAACTGGCTGTGGATCTGGTAAATTGAACTTTATTGCCACTATTGGCTCAATAAACGTGACCAGGACCATCGCTCCGACAGCCAAATCAAGGCAGCTTTGTTGACCGCCTAAATTCGATATGACAATTTGACGAGGCAGCCGCAGGAAATGGCAGCAAAAATAGCAATCTCTGCGCCAGAGGATGCCAAGGAAAAACTAGTTTGATGCGTTTAAACCTTCCCTTTATGGACACTACAAATAGAGCAAAAAGCGGGCATTATATGTTCGGTTCTTTTTGTAGAATCAGAGCCACAACTGTTGGCCATACACAGATGATTGCGTTACCTCACGCCTGAAGTGCTATTTTCAGTGACATATGGTGCAGGTGGAATCACAGACGGAATGGCCTTGCTTGAATTTCTTGAAAGCTTGGTCTTTAATATAGTGAAAATACGATAAAGCAATTTTTTAAACTGGAAGTTCTAGGTTTCATATTAGATAGTTTGAAAAAATGAACTGGTGCGTAACATCAAGAATATGGCCAAAACAAGTGAAAACGACAAATAAAAAGGCAAAACAATGGAGGGCTAACGAACGACATCACAAAATGCAAAATGGCAGCAGATGCAGATGAGACACCAATGTGGGAGGGGATGAGCTTAATGTTTGTGCAAAACATTAAAATAATAATCAAAACAACGATAATTGAAAGCACGCGCTGGGCAAAAAGAAGCCGACGCGAAAAATGGAAAACAAATATCAGGATGTGTCAGAGAACACAGGCCCGCGCCATGGAAAATTCAGCTGCGGGCCAATCGGAAAATCATCTGGCATGTGGATAATTTCCAGCAGACTTGCCGCTGCATTAGCAAAAACACACTGACATGTACGACAATATAATCTGGCGACAATTTGCGCCTAAAGTTGGCTGCATTTGTTGAATTGCAAACAGGCATGGTTATTCCGCTAGAGTGCCGGCACATTGGCAAATCCAAATATTGTTGTAGCCGCACCCAGACTCTTCCTCACTCTCTTTCACACATATCATTTAAAATGCATAAATTTTGCCGCCTGCCGGGCATTACACAATTTTCGTTAACAGTTTTCGCTGCGAAAGTGTCGAGTGTTTGAGTTTGAACCGAGTTTTCCCACCAGCTCTTCCCCCAAAAAGCTAGCACAGCGGCAGTACACTGAGGAAATTGAGTTTCTAAAACGGCAGATAATTACTTGAGGTTTATTTTTTAAAAGAATCATAACAGAACATTTAAAAATATGAAATATTTAAGCGTTTAAATTTTTTACAGACCATTATTTCATTAAATTGTACTTAAAACTTGTATAAAAGATGTTGATATTATCTAAGCTATGCTTATGACTTGGAAATTTTATTTTTCACACCAATTTTCTCTCTGTGCACGCAAGACAAATACCAACACGCAGAACCAACACAGGCACCGCGCCTTATTCATATATTATTTGCAGTCAAATTAAACCTAGCAGCAGCTGTGAATTTTACATGTGTGCGGACGAACAAATTTTTGGCAAATATGAATTTTTAATACAATTGCGGAAAGTTGTGTGTAACGCTTCTGCTTAATTAAGTATGCCTGCTGCGAGATGTCGTCAAACGATTGAAATAATCAAATGAATTCCTATTACGTCATATTAACTTGGAGAGAGTGGCGCAGGCGGCGGCGTCAAGGGGACTGGACAGCACTACTGACTCGGTTCGGACGAAAGTTTGACGGCAAAAAGTTGAGGCAATAATTTACACAAATTGGCAATTCTGCTGGCCGAATAATGTCCGTCAAGTCGGGCCATGCAGAAGTCAAAATTCGGTCAAAACTTTTCTCCGGCTGCCCTCACAACTTGTTCTCACTTTATCGCATCTTTATCGGCTTCAGCTCGACAAACACGTCGCCGGGAAATTCAAATGATAAGGCTGTGGCTCAATCTGTGGGTGGTAATGGGTGGTAATGGGATGCTGGATGCTGAATGCTGGATGCTGGGTGGTGGCTCTGGTCCTTAAAAGTTGGTGGCACTGGGCCGACGTGGGTGTTTTTGGGCTTTTTTTTCGGGCTGCAGGGCATTGCGCGTTATGACAACATAAACGATATTTACTTTTTTCTGCCTGGCTATTGCCATTTCGCCTGCCATTTCTTTATTTCTCCCAATGCCGATGTCGATGCCTTTTATGCTGGGCTCTGCTTTTCTTTTCCCATCTAGCCTCTCTTTCGGCCAAAGTTTTCGACTGTTTCTGTGTGCGGCGAATTCTTTTTGTTCGTTTCGTTTGGGTTCTTTTTCCTACTTTTTGCTATTTGAAGTACTTCAAAGATTTTAGCATATTTTATTTGAATACTTTATTTCGTGAAATGTGTGAGCGAGAGAGAAGGGAATAAGATAGAGCAAGATAAGAAGAGCAGAGAGAGAGAGAGAGAGTAGTGAAACGACATGACTTTTTCAGCTTTGTTGGCCCCACTTTTCCTCCACCTTTCCCCTACTAAGACCCTCCCTTCATATCCGCACTTCTAACTAGTTTCTATGTCTTTGGCGCAAAGTTTTGCCTTCAGTCGCTGTGAAATGAAATTTTTGAAAATTTTTCCGCGGGGAAATGAAAAAGTTTGTCCTGGTGGACACAATGCGGCTGCCTGGCCCCGATCTTTTCACCCCTGCGCAGCCACTTGTCCTACAAGTTCTAGTTAATATTACGCATACGCCGCGTATGCCCTTTTGACTTTTCGCCTAGACCCGAGTTCCTTCGACCATTTGCGTGTGCCAATGTGTAGGGAGCGCAGCTGCTGACGAGTCCACAGGACGCACAGGACGAAGCAGAGAGCAGGGAGCTGGGAGCACGGAGCAAAGCGTGGGATAAGCAATAAAGGATAATGTCATTCAATGTTTTGTGTGTCCCGAAAAATAGCGAAGACAACAACAGCAGCAGCAGCAGCAGCAGCAGCAGAAGTGACAACAACCAAGGCAACGACAACAGTGACAACAACCAAAGCGGAAACGCTTGCCATCATCAGCGTCGTGCTCATCTTCCTTTGCTGTCGTTCTCGTTGTCATTGGCAATAGTTTCCTCTACACAAAGAAAAATTAGTGAAGGAAACTTAAGGAATTAAAAAAATGGAAAGGATATTTAATGTACAAAGCCATTTTTACTTAAGAGCTCTCAACTATATGTGCTATGTTAATTAATATTAATGAAAATAAACATATAATTCTAAATTTTAAAAAGCTGCTGTACTTTAAAAACTTTACTGACTTACTTAATTTTTCCATACTTACTTTTTCCTCCTTTTGTTAAATATTCTTTGAGGGAAATATTAGTAATCTTAATTATTAATCTTAAATCCTAAACACAGAAAGCGAGTAATTTCTCCAATTAGTTAAGAACATAAATATACATTATTAAATTAAGAAATACTCTTTAATATTTTATATTCTAAGGAAACTTTCAATCTTATATGAGATTTTGAAAGTATATCCTTAGAGAACAAAAATCGTTTGTTACCAAACTGAACCCAATGAAACTACTTGACCTTATACCTCAGTGTACAGACTTTGTTGCTGTTTTCGGCTGTCGCAGCTTCTACTTTTAGCTCGCTTCTCCGCCAGACAATAGTCAAAAATGTCTTCATGTCGAGGGCGAGGAGCATAACGGAAATTCGCATTTGAAAAATACTTTCTTCATTTAACAACAATGTAAGGCGGCGGCGGGGGTTGGTAGGTGGTAGGTGGTAGGTGAGAGGAAGACACTGGCAGGGTGGCAAAGTGTTGGCATTACTGTAAATCGTTTTCGTTTTACGTTTCATAATGACAAAGACAGCGCGGCAGCCAGTCCAAAGGAAGGCGAGCCATGTCGATTGACAGACAATGGGCGGAAATGAAAGAGGCAGCTCCCAAAAAAATACAAAAAAATGAAACAAAGAGAATTGTGCTGAGCCCGCGCGAAGTGTTTTTTAATGAGCGGTGTGGCTTTAGCTTCTAGTAAATCGGATCGATAGTTTTCCTTTCATTAGTGCTGGTATCTCTAATGGTAATCCATACTTATCAAATGAAAATAATCACATTCAAGGGGAGAGCGTAAGCTTTTGAAAAATATGCAATTGCCTTCGATTGTCGGCTCCATTGTGTGCTGCTCCATTGTAAGGGGGGAAAAGTGACTCAAGTTTCATGGGAAAACTTTTCACATAAGCGGATATACGGATAGGGAATTGATTTTTATACAAGCCAGTGGAAACTTTCAGCCGCTTCGGATGTATAAAATAGAAATAAAAAACAATCAGCAAAATGCTGGCGTCCCATATGCGCGACAAAAACACTTCACCCTGCCGACAGCTCATTTTCATCGGGATGAGAGTTTCCAGGAGAGGAGGTGCCAGCGAGCAGGACAGGACATGTGGTGACATTTCGCCAAGAGGCGTTTGCGTTTGCGGGCGGGGCATATTTAAATCTAATTTTGTCACTCAACAAACAGCGACACGCTCACACATTCGCCATGCAACTGATGCTGCTGTTACACCGCAGAAAATATGCAGTCATTAATCTAAGAAATAAAATATGTAAACTATTTTACTGTTTTACTTTCAAAAGGGAAATTCCCATTGACTTCTAGTTTATATGTCATGATATTACAGGTAACTAAGTTTATTATGTTGAACTCTTTTAAGGATTTATTTATTTATCTAAAGCCAACAATTAGTTATGAATTAAGAGGTAACTTAAGTGGTAGAAGCCATAGCAGTTTTGACCTTTTAAGTATTATTTTCGTCCTGTGTAGTGGCCCCTGGTGCATCTGCTTGCGACTCACTGTAATCGTGATTTCCTGTACAGCAGTCGGCCAAAGGGAGGGGCGGGGAGGAAGACTCTGAGATAGAGCTGCGTCGGTGCCTGTCATTGTTGTTGTTGCTGCTGCTGCTGTCTTTGTTGGGCGCGTTAAAAATGTCACAGCGCATTGCATACTTATTGGCGCATGTGTTAATGCACCACCGCAACCGCCATCGCCATCGCCATGCCGCCGCCCCCTTGCCACGTCACCCCTGCTCTGACAGGCTAAATGTTACGCGCTGCATGCATTTGCGGCTGGAAAAATCCAACGGTTTTTCCCTTCGCTTCTTTTTCCCTCTATTTTGTTGCATTGTGTTCGACGTTTGCATATTCTTGCCTCACTCGCACCCAGGCTGCACTTTCCGACCCTTTGTGGCAGGTGTTTGAATTAGCTTTCCGTGGGTTGGCTGGGCAAAGCTGCAGCACAATGGCTTGCAATTGCACAAAAGCTTATTAGGTTTTCTCCGGTGTGTGTGTGGGAGTGGGTGTGGGTGTGGGTGGGTGTGATTGCCATTTGGTTTCTGCTGTGTGTGTGTGTGTGTGTGTGTATAATACTTCTTTACAACAAATAATGCGCTTTGAGGTCGCGTGCCTCGCGTGTTTTAATCCATTCGCTTTTAGCCCCGCTCCTCCACGACCTGCAACGCTTTTAACTGTGTGGCATTTTTACGCTTCGCTTTTAACGGCGGTAACGGCGGCTCCGAATCCATTTGACAATGTTAACAACAAAGGGAAACTCATATCCGAAAATGCAGTTTACTTTGATAAACAGAAGTAGTGGTTCCGCCGCAAAACTATTACGAGTTAGAAGCATTTAAAGCTAGCCTAGTTTATGGACTCTGCTATAGGTTGCTGAAAGTATGAAATATCTAATAATAAAGTTATCAAGAATAAATAATGCATAGAGCAAAGAATAGTATAAAGTTATATAAAAGGAACCGAGTCTGAATTTACTGTCGCAATTCGTTATATAATTGTATTAATACTTAGAATTGCAAATAACTTCTGGCATTAATCAC